>VXAY01000695.1:592911-687438 GCA_013399855.1 Oxyruncus cristatus | reverse complement strand
GGGGGTGTGCATTTTAATGGTGTGACATTTGCCAGGGAAAACATTTGCAGCAATAAATCTCATCAAAATCTCCACCAAAATCTCATCTATTGCTTGACATTAATTTCAGTCCTTTCCACTGCAGCTGTCTCCCTGCAGGTTTCATCTTTGCGCTGGAAGACAGGGATTTGCTCATCCTGCTGCACTGCTCTCAGAGCAGCCTCTGGTATTACATGATGGGAGGGCACGGGGGAATTTTTTGTACTTTTGTAGTTAAATGCAATGGCATAATTTCCAAGTTGTTCCCTTTTCTTTGATCTTCTGATCTCTTTAACCAATTCCTTACCAATCATTGGTGATCTGTTAGAACACTTACCCAACTAGCAGAAGCCCCCAAAAAACTCAGAATAAATCCGTTGGCAGAACTGTTTCCTATGCTTATGTAAATAGTCTGCAGCAGCCACATCTGGTCCATTGTCTCTTGCAGAGGGGACACTGTCTCTCTCCCTCCCATTGCACTGGTCAACCATGGTAAAATCAAAAAGCATGGGTGCCATGACAAAAGCAAACAACACACATGCACTGACATGGTTTTCTGTTTGGGCAGAAGAACTGTGTAGCTGCAGCATTGAGCTCTCCAGGGAAGAAAGCAGGAGACCTCCTGTAGGGGTCAAAGAGCTGATGGCATTCTAAAAAACATCCTCCCAGGCATTATTCTGTTAACTTGATTTGGAAATTAAATCAATTTGCAAGCCTATGCAATGACTGTAAAACTGAACCTCTCAAAAATGTTAACACTGAGATTTTCTGACAAAACCTCAGGGCAGCAGACAAGCACTTCTTGAGAGAAATATTCTGCTTTTCACCTTGACACACTGGATTCTTCTTTAGATGTAAACTGGACCTTGCACATGTTGAAAATAAAGCGGTGGAATGTCCCGAAGAAAAAAAAAAAACAAAAACAAAAACAAAAAGAAGGCAGCTTGCTTGTTTGTTTCCTTGCTCAGTTTTTTAAAGCCTGTAGTTATCAGCCCAGGGGAAAATGGAAGGAATCAACTGGGACACGTACTGCTTTGTGATGGCACAACTTGCTGAAGCGATAAAATGCGTGACGTTTCCTGACACATGCATATTCTTAGTATCTGCTGCTGAGACAGGATGAGTGGTAGTGCAAATGTTTGCTGACTTGGGGAGGGCTTCTGATACGGAAGGTATGCAGAGCTATCTCTGAAGTCTCTCATAGCCAGGCATATTTGTAACTGAGATCAGTGGTGGGTGTTCATTCTCCAAGGACACCTCAAACGTTGTATCAAAAACCACAGGAATGATGTTGTCGGAACCCTCTTCAAGTCATAATCATCTTGGAGTGCTGACCATCCATGTGGATGTCAGGGTTGCAGGAATTCATGTATAGGCCATAGCTCTGCGATATTCAGTAGCAGGATATGGATTTAAGAGTTGACTCTGAGATCCAGTGTAAAAAGGGGTCTTTCGGTTTCCCATGAGATGTTTTCCCATAGTTGTGCCAGAGGAACCACAGTGGAATTATCAATTTCATAGCTTTCTGAGACAGCTTGGACTTTCTGGGAAGACACCTGTGTCTATTTTTCCTCTTCTTCTTTGGCCATCTCCTTTATTTTTCCAGGCTTGCATCCAAACTCTATGAGTGCGTTTTGAGTCTTAGGTCAGTTACTCCCTGGTGAAAATAAACATATCTAGAAAATCATCCAGAAGTCCAGATCAAATATTTTAAAAAACCCACTGCCCATCAGCTCACCAAAGCCTGCACCACTTGTCCCTCCTTTATTTTCTTTATGACCTTCACAAAAATTTTCATAAGAAAAGGTGACTGCTCTCAGATTACCAGCGCTTCTCTTATCTGTGTCCCTCTGTTAGTGGAGGACGCTAATAGCAAAAGAGAGATAATTGTGCTTTAATTGGGTTCTGCTTGTTCAGGAGGGGGCAAGGGATGCCTTTTGGTTTCCATGGCCTTCTAGATAAGTTTCCATATAATGCCAATTAAGAGCAAAATAAGGAGTATGCAAAACAGATGACAACTGCTGCTCACCAGGAATGGTTCTTTTGTGGCTAAAACAATGGGGGCTTCAACCAAGGGTGCACTTTTTGCTGCTGTAGTTTCCCTTAATTTTTTATTGCACTTTGCACAAGTTTTGCTGCTGAATGGATCAAGCCTAGCAAAGTTTAGGATGACTGTGACAGTGGGGCCTTCCAATTGTGAATATATATATATGTGTGTATGTATATATACATATATATGTGAGTGTGTCTGTACACTTACCAAAAGCAGAAAGTCAAATTAAGTTATTTTTTCCCCCTACTAGTTATTTGTATTTTGTTTTCATTTCAAAGGGAGCTGTTGTTTATGGGGAGGGGTCAAGGGGTTTTTTTCCTTCTCTTTTTATGCATTTTTTTTCTTTCTGCTTGTTTGTGAGTTTTAAGGGTACTTATTCACCAGGGACTTTTCAACTGTCAAATGCAACAAAAGGTAATCTGGCCTCTTCTCTGCCCTGCCCCCATACTTGCCTTTCCCTCCAGCAAAAGCAGCCTTTGTTGGGGATGGTAATCATTTCATAGGGATCCTTCTTCATCCCACAAGTCAGGAACACTCTTCTACTTTATATCAAGGTGACCTCTTACGAATTCTGGGAGACTCGGGATGTTGCAGCTGATGCTCTGCCCTGGGTGATGTTGCCTATGGACAATTGCCAGTTTGACAAATAGATCCTCAGAATCCTTTATTTTCCTTCAAGAAGAATTTCTAACTTACTACATGAAGTGGTTATCAGTTTATCTACAGTGCCTACCCTGGCATTAGCCATTCTCCATCTAAAGGGTGATCCTAACCACTGGCTTGGATTTGAAGCTGCGTTTGAATGGAATGAGCCCTCTGACTTCCCGAATTGTGTTTTCTTTTTTCTTCATGACTTGCAGCTCCTTGCTGTTGAGGAAGCACATAGGGGAAAGAGCACTGCTCAATGCCAATGCATTTTGCAGACAGAATTATGCTCCTTATAAACAGATCAATATATGCCTATCTCCAGCTTCATATAAATATTTGCTTAGATACTAAATTGATCTTGTCCTAGATTTGCCATAATTTAAGTCTATGAAGCTATAATCAAGACTCCTTGATAATAAAAAGAACCCATCAGCAATTATACTCATTCACTTCACCATATTCAAGGCTATTTCAGCATTTCACTGATAAACTCCTGTTTTCAATCAAATTTGCAACGTGAAAATCAACACTGCACACCAGTGTTAATGATGTTGGAGTGCTTCGTGTGTGGCATTTTGAAGTTATATCAGTGTGGAGATAGGAGTGATTTCTGAGGGGCTTTATCTCTTATGAAAACTAGATTTTACTAAAAATATACCTAAAACCTTCACTCAAAACTCAAACCAAGTATCATCTTTGTGGATTTAAATGTACCTTAATATTTCTGAAAGTTTGCAGTAGCCAAATTTCTTGGAAACAAAAGCATCCAAGGACATTTCTGTCCTATATTTCTTATAATCATGATCACTTAGCATTTTGTTATGGAATTATCTACTAGCATGAGTTATATTAGACAGCCTTCTAGCTAGACTTCCCATCCCCAAATACTTTTGTTCTGTATAGGGAAAGTGGACAGAAAAGTGTGTCTGTTAAGGAATGTTATTTCTATTTTGCAAGTGGGGAGTTTGGCCTGAGGGAGATTTTTGCTCTCACAGTGTCGTAGAGGAAGCCCTTTAAGGAAATAAATTGAAGCATCCCAGGGTTTGTTCTGGTCCATATTACAAGAAGGAAATTTTGTTTAGATATTTGGAAAAAAATGTTCACAATGAGTTTAGTCAAACAATGGCACAGGAGGAAACTCCATCCTTGAAGATACTAAGAACTGATTTGAGCAGGGCCCTGAGTCGCTTGATCTGATTCCCTAATTAGATTTTACTTCAAACTTGGCCCTGCCATGAGCAGGATGTTGGATTAGAAGGTCTCCAAAGGTTCCCTCCAACCGAAATTACTCTACATTACTCTGAACTACTCTCAGCAGATATGTATGTGCATATACATATAATAAGAACCTGAAGGAAGGTATGTTTTAGTAACCAATAATGGGACCAGGTTTGTAGGTAGATGCTTGTAAGGACATCAGATGGCAGGTGTCACAGGTTATGCTCACTGGATGAAAGGGCTAAAATCCCTTCACTTTTTCAGTGGCTGTGTACCTGACTGTAAGACAAAGTTGTGTGTCCTAATGTTTTTTTCATAATTGAAAGTACCGTTATTTTAAATCATGGCATTTCCAAAATGAACCCATTTTTGTGGTTTAGCCCTGGTAGGCAGCTAACCCTTGCACAACTGCTGGATCACTCCTCCCAGGTGAGATGGAGGAGAGAATTGAAAGGGTAAAACTGAAAAGCTCATGAGTTTGGATAAGGACAATTTACCAGGCAAATCAAAAGCCAGGTGCACAAGCAAAGCAAAGTAAGAAATCCATTCACTACTTCCATCAGCATGCAGATATCTGACCATCCCTGAAGGCAGGGCTCTGTCATACATAATGGTTACTTGGGAAGACAAGCATAGCACTGTGCCAGCTACCGTGAAGAAATTTATCTCTGTCTTAGCCAAAAACTTTATCCATCTCCAAAACTCCATCCATCACCAAAACTTTTTCTGGACTAGACTTGGCTTCACTATCCTGGGGCTTCACTATCCTGGGGCATATCCTAGAATCAGAAACATCTATCTTCATCCATGAGTGTTAAAACTGCCTGAGAGTGCTTTACAAGTAGATGTGTTAAGAGATCCTCTGAGTTCCCCTGATACCTTGTTCATCATGTATGGTTGCACAGATTATTAAAATGGACCAGTGTTGGGAGTGCTGCACAACACACATTGAAGACAGTCAATCTTTTAATCAAGAACTACATGTGCAAATGAAAGCTTTAGGTAGGTCAGAATATTACATATATAATGAAGAAGTGTATAACCAAGTCAAGGGACTACCTCAACACTTTCATTCCATTTAAAGATTCCTGGGAACTTTTATAACCAAGTCCAATAAAGTCTAGTTTGATTCTTCATTTGAAATTCTTTCAAACTCTGCTACGCCCTTGTAGTCTTTGCTAATTCAGAAAAATATCTGTTCAGGACTTGCTTTTCCATTCTAAACTGGCATTAGCATCCTATATGGATGAGATGCATATGGTATACTGCAGGGTGTACCTATGCTCACCGCAGTTCCATCACTGCTTGAGTAGTTCATATTTCCTAAGAAGCCTGGAGCATCCAAAACCATTAGCATCCAAATGCATCGTGCTCCCCTGGAGGAAGACAAATAGAATTAGACCTATTTTACAGATAAGAAAACTGAGGTCATTTTCCAGTTGATGTCTGAAGTTAAGCACCTAACTCACTGCTTTCAGCTGTAAAATGATCTAAGCACTGGCAGCCCACGGTGCTCACTCTTTGCCTTCACTTTTGAGACCCAAATGTTCAGCTCCTACCAGCCCTCCCTCCTTCCCCCATGCCGGCTGTCACAATATTTCAGGTTTAATTGTCAGGAGAGCAGAGGCCCCTGGTAATCATCAAAACATGGTGGATGCACAGCACTGTCTGTGTCCATTTAATGCCTGGCATTGCACGTAAGGTGACTTTTCTCAGGCTTATCACCAAATTTGCTGCAGACAAATGAGCTCTGATCAGAAAAATAAGAACTACAGAGGAGTCTGGAAGCATTTGCCTGCTTGGTCTTCAAAAGGCCTTGCAAACTGTTTTGTTGATAATGTGAACAAATTGGTATTTAGGGCCTGGACTCTAAATCAAAGAAAACACATGAAAAAGCACCTAATAAGTAGCACTCATTATCAGATTATCACTGGCTCCAGAGCCTGTGGGGCAGGATCATATTCTGTTTCCTTTATCAGTCCTGCCGATAGCCGAAGCCAACAATGATATGTGGAGTTGTCCCTTGGGATTAATTACCACCTCCTTATGGCTCATCATTAAAAATGAAAATAAAAGTCTCTGACCATGTATTTCTACAGGAATATCAAGTGAAATAATTTTGATGTTAGTTTCTACGCCAGCATGCTGAATGCAATTCAGAGATTCTGCCCGTGGAGGAAATAATGAATTTTGCCCAGCCATTAACAACTGGGGGTATCTTTACTTGTGCTGTAGAGACATGTGTGTGTCACATCACATCAGCACAGCCGTCCTCCCCAGTGCGTGCCTGAACCCACTTCCTCACTTGAGGGTCGGCTCCCAGCAGCAGTGCTGACACCAGAGATTAGAAATTCAGCTGCACAATAGCAGGTGGAGGGCTTTATTTTTTACTGATGTTAAAAAACAAACAAACAAACAAAACACACACACACAAAAAAAACCCAAACCGAATAAAGGCAGTTACTTTCTGTGTTGCTCCCCTCATGATCAGCAGTTGTCAGGGTGGAAAGCTGGAAGTGATGAAGGATTGTGATCCCTCGCATGGAGGGTCGTGTCTGCTTTCTCAGACCAGCTGCATATGCCTTGGGAACTGAACAAGAGGAAAGGGATGTGTTCAGAAGTAGGAATGTAATGCATAAGAGACCAATGCCAAGTAGTCCCTTCCAGCTAAACTTTCTTATGCTTCTTTTTTTTTCCATAGAATTTTTATAACCATTTTTTATAGGACTTCAATAACCCCTTTCTGATTATAAGAAACAGTGAATTTCCATTTCTCACAATACAGTTAAATAATGAATAGATGAGCCTGGGATCATCCTGCTTATCCCTACTGCAGGCAGTAATCATCTCTACTAAAAAACCCCTAAGTGTCTCTTTTAAACTACACAAAGAAAAAGGCATTTTAAATGTCTTTTTGTTCTCACCTTCAGTGAACATATAAAACAGGGTGGCTAAATTGAACACAAAAGTGTAACTTTTTGTTTTCTACACATTAGGGAAGTCTGGAAAACTAGCAAGGGGCAGCTGTCTTGTGAGATTAATTCCATTTTCTACATGCCCTGGGTTTCTTCCAGATATAGTCACCTCCAGAGGAGATTCATAGATCTTAATGAGGAAACCACCCTCAGGAACTTCCATTCTGTCTGCACCAATTAATGGAAGAAAATCCAGGCCAAACTATCTTCTTACCTAGATACATAAGCCAGGTTGGGTGAGATGAAGCTGAACCTCACGTTACCCAAAGGCGCTACAGGTGTGAACACTGCCTTGGCATTGCCATAGAAGCATTTATGTTGGAAAAGATCCTTAAGATCACTGATTCCAACTGTTCTTTGCTTTCCCCAAGACAAAGTCTACTGCCTTACACTGTGTAGCTGCACAGCCAGCACTGCAGGAATGCTGTCTCTTAGATACCATATGGAAAACCATTTAAAATTAACCTCAAGGCTTCTTGACGAGTGTTGCACGTTGACTGATTGAAAAAAAACTATAAGTAAGTAACAGCTAATGGGTGTATTAATTAAAGCAGGACGCACAACTCGAGAACATTAAGATAAAGGTCGTATTTCAAATACAAAGAAGGTGAGATCAAGGTTGACTTGTCCTTTCATGCTCGATGACTACTAGGGTTTGTCATCCAAAGACTGGAGTATTGATGCAACTCAGCATAGATTATTTTAAAAAGCAGACTAAAATCAAATAAAAAGCAGTAAAAAAACCAGAATAGGATGATATGAAAACCTGTGCTTTTCAAAGTGTGCTCTTTAAAGACGGAGGAGGAGATAAACTTGGTTCTGAAGTCTTGTATTTCATACATTTGTATGTTCATTCCAGTGAACACATTATCCAGAGATGTTAAACTAATGATGTTTTTTCAGCTTAATAAACTAATAACATACTGGCACATTGATCTTCCCAGATGTTGAATAACTCGCGTGGGCTTGTTGAGTACTTAAAAGACCCATCAAAGTTTTGGGACCTGAGGAATTATGCAGATTTCAAAAAAAAAAAAAAAAAAACCCTTGGCAATTCATAGAAGTAAATTTGCCATGCCTTATGTGTTAGTTCTTGGCAGTGCAGACATCCACATTTTGGCTGGACATCCTGGACTTTATCTACTGTCAATGAAGGGGAAAGGCCTTCTGCAGAGCTCTTTAACTAATGTATTTTATATGTGTACATTAGGATAAGATGAATTGCACCCCATGTAGATAGCGATACCTCAGACATTTTAATGACGGTGTAAAATTTGCACCCTTTTTGTTATTTGAACCTCATGAGGTCTGATGTTATCGTGTCACATAGATTTGCAGACTCTGTCATCTACCTCTGACATGTTGATTACGCATTTTTTAACCAAAATAAATACAGGTGTATCTTTGATGTCCAATTACACTGAAGAGTAAAGATTGTACTTTTGTTCTTTACCTCAGCATTGCTCACAGGAGGCTCAATACTAATAATCAGTCTGGTTCCCCATAAATTTGACGTGTCTCCTAGATAAGTTTATGGCAGTACAGGTCATTCTTTGCTTCCCACGAAGGGACTGTGGGGAAGGAGAGATCTCAAGGAGTGGAATAATTTGAAGGACTCACGTTTTGATGGTCTGAACAGGAATTATTGAGAATATTACAGTGAACAACCTATTTCTTGAGGAGGTGGGAGAAACTTTTCCTGAATAGTTTGCCACTTACAAACTATCTTCCTCTCCACAAGATTTAAAAAGAGACATTTTTAAATACCATAACACACCTCTTCTTCAGTTGGGAAGCTGAGATGCGGTGTGGATAAGTGGTTTTGAGAAAGCATTTTCCTGAGTCAGTGTTGAAGCTGGAGATAGTACTGAAAAGGAGCCTAACTCCGGTAATAAATTTGATTTTTTTTCTGGTGACTCTTGTGACAAGTCACAAAACCAACACACACTAAGATTTCCAAAAACTGCATGTTAAAAAAATAAAAATGCAACCACCTAAGCTTCTGTAATTCTTTGTAAGTGGTGAGGGTTGGATGTGAATTTAAATACCCGATTTGAGTGTTAGACAGCAAGACAGATGCCAAAGTGGCTGCGATGATCTTAACTGTGTCATGCTGCAAGTTCATATTTAGAGAGTGGGTTGAACATTGCATGCTGGTGGCCAAATGCCAACTTAAAGGTCCCCTCTGTCCCACAAGTTCTGTGTGGATATGGTGGCTGGTCCTCCACATCTTGCTAAGAAGTGGTTTAGGAAGAAGACTCCTTCATGGGCTTTCCTACTATACATTTTACTTCTCCTCTGTGGCAACAGAGAAAAGAATTTGTGGCTGCCCCATCCCTGGAAGTGTTCAAGGCCAAGGAAGGGGTATTGAGCAACCTGTCTAGTGGAAGGTTTCCCTGTGAGTGGCAGGGGAATTAGTCTCTTCTAACCCAAACCATCCTATAGGTTTATGACAACAAAAAATATGGCAGATGAGACATGATCCCATGGGACACATCCAAACTCTGGACTGTCTTGATCTAATATGCTACATCAATGTCCAGTCATAGCTTTCTTTAACATTTGCATATGCATATATCTATATGGAGTAGCGTCTTAAAAATAGACACACACACACCAAAAAACACAAACCTTTTTGGCATTTATACAGATAAGGCCAATTTTATTGGCAAATATTTTGCTTGGCACTGATTCAGCATGTACTAATAGCTTAATAATTTTGGCAGACACACCAATGAAAAATGTTACTGAACCAGACCCAATTATGTGTATAAAATGTAAACAGTTGTGTCTGCTGGGGATAACTGCAGTATGTTGTCAAGCCACGACTGTAAATTACATATGGTAGATTGGTCTAAATTTGTTTTTGACAAACGACCGTCTGATGAGGTTGTTTCAGGGCCACGCAACGGATGGAAGGACATTATCAGCAGAGCACCATACCAGCATGGCTTTTGTTCCAGTTCCTGGACCAGCTTTCCGAAGTTTGGCAGCTCTGATATAAGTTTTGAGCTGGTTTTCTGCTTTTCGCTTTCAGTAGACCCTCCACAGGGTCCTCACACTTTAGTTATAATGAGTTAATTCTCAATAATTATTTCTTTTTCTCCATATTAGACATCAGTGGATTAGCTATTTAGGTTACTTCTTAGTCTGGAAAAATTCCTGTGGCACTGGCAGAAGCTGAAGTTTTACAGCGAAGCTTTGAAAGCACAACAAAACCCTTTCTTACCTCTTTTGTGCACCCATTTTGCTAAGCTGGATACACATATGCCATCGAAGCTTCCATTCAGCCCTCGTAAATGAAAAGCAACTCTGAAACTGTCTAAAAATGCTTTCTGGAAGAATTTGAGTTAAGTCTAGGCTGCAATTAAAGAATGGCCATGAGGAAGGTGGGGTGGGTGGGCACTGGAAAAAGGGAGGAAAATAGTAAAGCTTTTCAGAACACGGCTATGACGAGACCCCTCCAGCCCAGCACCTGGTGAAGCTGTCGAGCATGCCCTCCCAACAGCTTAAATTAGAGTAACGCAGCCACGCAGCAGGTTTCTGCTAAAAGCAGGCAGAGGGGGAAATGTCTTAAAAAGAGCCTTTTCTGATGCATTCAGGTAGAAGAGTGTAAAGTAAATAATGAAGCCGAAGGGCAGTACACAAGAGCATGACTTTGCATTCCTTTCGTGCCCGCTGCCACATAGCTCAAGGAGAGCACAGAAAATGAACTGCTGAAGGATGCAGAGAGCTCTGCTCTGGCTTTGCTGAAAGCCAGCAACAACAGGGAAAGGAAGTTTGAGCCATTTGGAGCATAGCCTGCCACCAATCTCTGCCCTTATCAGACTTTTCCAGAGAGCCTATAAACATGCACACTTCAGTAAATGGCATGTTATAAATATGGGTGAGTAACAGCATTGTAGTGGAAAAGCAAACAGGCTGTTATTTATCACCGGCTTTCTATGATCAGCATATTCTTGTAGAAATAGGTAGTTATTAGGAGAGCTAACTGACAGGGCTTTGTCAACCTTCATATTAGTGAGTCTAATTTTTAAATAAGAATGGTTTTTTTATTCAGTCATTCCTAAAATCACATTTTCACTGAAAATTCCCCAGCTTTGGATGTCAATTTACTTCCTTAGCTCCGCGGCAACATTGCACTAATTGTTTTTTTTCAGGTATCCACTGACATATGCAGAGAAAACAAAGGAGAATTATTGGTATGTTTAACTGGAAAACACATTTTTGATATTGATTATGTTAGATTTTTATTTGTATATAGTTATATATATTTTAAAATACATCTGTAATAAGGAATGAAAATTGGATGAGAATAATAATTATATGTCACAGAAAATAAGGAAATGGCTCACCTTCTGTTCAGTTCAATGATTGTGAGCCAGGTGATATAAGAAAAAATAAAATTATGGGTTTGGATAAACATGGTTGAACTCTTAGAGTGTTACTGATACAGAATGAGTAATCCTGATAGGGCATTAAACATCAGGCAGAGATTCACTACAGAAGATAGGATCCAGACCAAAATTCTTCAAACATAGGAAGTTGTTTGTTTATTGAGGTTGACTTTGGTGCAATGTTCCTCCTCCTCCATGAAATCACATATAATGACTTCTAGTGTGCTTTAAATGAACATCTTCCTTGTCTTGATGCACTTTCCCTTCTGAACTAGGCTAATAGAAAATGAAAAGTAATCGTACTATGGGACTTTCCTGAGGTCACACTCTCAGTTTGTTCTTGTGTCCTGAATCTCAACTACATTAGTCAAAAATCAACCTCAAAGGATAAGTGCATTGGTCAGAACACCCGAGTCTTATTTCCTCTGTCAGTTTGGGAACTGATGGGAACTCTTTCTTCATCCTCAGTACTCAGCCAGTGTGTGGAGCAGGAAACTGGGCAGTTACTATATCTGAAAAATAGATCTCACAGAAGTTCTTCCAAAGAGAGGTGCAGAACTGCCTTGAATATTGCACCATTTGCATGCAGAGTTGGCAGCCAAAGCAGGAATCATTCTCAATGGGATTTGAATGAGGGAGAAAGACCAAGACCATTTGCTGTTACCATCCTGTCATTTAGAGTTTTGCACAGTTTTGCATCTTCCTTGTCCTTCAAAATCCATTTCTTTAATTTCTCTTTTCCCAAAAGATAATTCAGATCTTTTTTCATTTGCCCAAACTTCCTTTTCAGTAGCAACTTACTCTAAATTTAGATCTCAGTTTTCATTGGGCAGACACCTTTTCTTTCCTGGTACTTGCATGTCTTTATATGGAGCTACAGGCTAGTTATAGGTTCATGAGGAGACCTTAATAATAGATTTTTGAAAGACAAGAAAATCCTCAAAATGGATATTAGAAACCTTGAGAGAGCTGTTTTAACAACAGAATATAAATCAGATGCATTTCAATTTAACACATGTAAGGAATCTATCTTCTGTTTTTGTTTTAAGTTGTTGTGTAGGACCTGCTGGCTAACTGCTTTAATATGAAGAAAAATGTTTATGCATGTATAGGTAGGTATAAAATATACAGATTAAGAGGGGGGAAATCCAGTGGAGAAAGGTATTGGAAGTAATAAGCATTACTCCTTCCTTGACAGACAACCTAATTCGTGTCTCTGGGCTGCATACATGATGCAGAGATCATTATAGTACTTTTTCTTGCCTATGGTGGGAGAAAACTAAGTTATAAATTGCATTGCTTTCCACCTCGTACCATCACGGCAAATTCCGGTGGTTATAACCTGCTTGACTGAACCATTTAAACGGGGCACATTGGCAAAGTCCATCAGGGATTTGCAAATACGTGAGGGGTGTCTGATCGCACAGTGACCTGATAGCACAGTGCAAGCATCAATAGACTGATCCTCAGCAGGAGTGATTTACAATAAGACTGAATCCCGTCCCTTTGAAGACGCTGATACGCTTGGGAAGTCCTACAGCCATGCTGCTATGCTATACTTACTATACTGACTTTTATTTAAACAGATCTGTAAGGATTTTTCGTATGAGCTGCTCACATGCTGCTGAATGACCATCATTTGGGGGTGAGCAGGTTTACAAATAAAAAAGAAATATTCAGAGACAGAAATTTTTGCTAACCATAGGAAAAATATTTTTAATGTAAGAATATTCATGGTTCTTTATAGTTCACCAAAAAAAAAAAAAAAAAAAAGACAAATGTATTGAGACTTTAATTCTCATCTGAAAAAGAGCAAAAACACATATCCAAGGAGCTTCGTGTATCCAGGTTTGTATCAGAAAGACAGAAAGCTGACTTGGGAATCAGAGGTCTGCCAATACCTTCACCCAACTTACCTAAAATGCAGTTCTTCTAATAACTATCTTTTAAAACCTGGGTTTAGCTGCCTATTTCATGATAAAATTATTCATCTGCTGAAAGTTCTGGTTCCACTTTATACAGAATCTGGAGTCTGAACATACCTCAAATATACATGCAGAACTTCCAGACATGTAAATTTGGGGATTTGAATCCCACCCACTAACTTGGAGATGAGGTACATTCAGAAATTTTAAGTCATTTTCTGACTTATCTATGATTGGAATTACACTTCAGAAATATTCTTACAGCAGTATTTGGTGACCTGCTGTAGGATTTGAGGTATTCTCCAGCATCCTTTCTTCCTCCTTCAGATTTTAGTAGGAAGTAGAAGGTCTTAGCAATTTTGCAGCACAGTTCCCTGTTGAAGTCACTGGGAATATCTACTAAAAAACCTAGCAGACATGCATTGCTGTGGCACCAAAGCTTGGCTGTGCTCATCAGTGTGCAAACTTATAGTAAGATACATATCTGGCCTTGAAGGATACATCAACATAAACAGGAAAGAACCATGAAGTCTGTAGACAGTAGCACCCCACGGAGAAAAGCTTTGAGCTCCCTGGTAACATCCAGTCCTTAAGTTTGCAGTCATTAACTCAATTAACTATTGCTCATTAACTGGACTAACTGTATGACTGGAGAGTGACAGAGCAGGCCGATGTGCCGGATACACTGAGAGTCTCCCATATTCGTGAAAAACATTTCCCTGAGTGATATTAGTAAGAGTGATGAAGCTTTCCTTAAAAAAATGGTGGGTGGCCCATTGAGGAATTTTCCTCAAATATTTCCCACCTTTATAGGGGATTTACAGCACTGACCATGCCCTTTGCTTGCCCTGCTTTTTATAGGTGACCCAGTGTAGATTTTACCTCTTGTGGTTTTAGGTGCTGAAGGTCTTTCCATTGTTACGCTGTCTAGAGAAGTGATTTACGACTTCTGCTCAGGGTATGTGAGTGGACGTTGTGTGGGCAAGGGCTTGGCTTTGTTGTTGAATAACCCAGTGTTTGCATTAGAAGCCTTTCTGCCAAATCAGGCACCTTCGGGTTGGGGAGGGGTTGCTGTGTCTGATGTGGGCTGCGCCAATCCCTGGGAATAAAACTGATCCATCTGAGTGTCTTAATTTAGGTAGGTCTTAGAATCTGATATAATTGCCTGTGACTGTAGGGGCCTAAAGATGAAGGCATTCCCTTCTGGTACTCAGGGAGATAATGATGACCTATGAATGGTGCTGTAGCTCTTTTTTACCCGTTTCTTTCTCTGTTTGCTAAAGAATAAAACAATAGAGTGTTGAGCTCTCATGAGCTTAACCAATTACTGTTTTCCTTCAAGCTATATAAATCATGTGCATTTAATATTTAGTTATCTCCAGACTGTTTACACTAATTTTCTTTTATACAATGCATCTAGTAACAGAGGTAGAGTGCATTTCTTTTTCTATTTCTCTTTTGAATGAAAGCCTTGGGGGAAGCCTGCAGTTTTTGATCATGCTCACTTAGATGTAAGCAAATGTTTAAGTTATGCTCTGGCAGCATGTCTGAGATTCATGTTCATGAATGATGCAGGATTTGTCCTCGTTCCTCAGTGGGTCTATTTATAGCCATGACTGTTTTTATTTTCCATGCAGTCATGAGAAAGAAAGTGAGAAGGAAGCAACCACAAGTCCTTTGTCTAGGCACAGCTAGGTTTGTTCTCATGCTTTGCTGTTTTTTATATTCTTTCATGTTGTATTTCATCCATCTATCTATAGACCAGATAAAGGTTCTTTCCCAGTCCTGGGCTCCAGGGACCCAAATCTCTACTGCTCTATGCTCCACAGGACCACATACTCTGCAGTGATGTGGCTGCAGAGAGCCACCAGAGGGAAACAATTAACCTATTTTTGTGTTCCCAGAATGATGGAATAGCAGAATCACAGAATGGGTAAGGTTGGAAGAGACCACAGTGCATCATCTGGTCCAACTTCCCTGCTCAAGCAGGGTCATCTTGGAGCACATCGAATGGAACTTTGTACGGACACTCTTTAATATCTCCAGTGAAAGAGAATCCACAACATCTCTGGGCAGTCTGTTCCAGTGTATGTGCTTGGCATCACCAAGAAGAGCCTGGATCCATCCTCTTGACACATTCCCTTCAGATACTTATATGCACTGATGAGGTCCCTACTCAGTCATCTCATCTTGAGGCAGAACAGGCCCAGTTCCTTCAGCCTTTCCTTGCAATAGAGATGTTCCAGTCCCTTAATCATCTTTGTTGCCTCCACTGGACCCACTCCAGGAGCTCCATGTCTCTCTTGTACTGAGAAGCCCAGACTGGACACAGCATTCCAGATGAACCTCACCAGTGCTGAGTAGAGGGGCAGAATCACCTCTCTTGACCTGCTGGCAATGCTCTTCCTAGTGAACCCTGAGATGTTATTGGCCTTCTTGTCCACAGGGACGCATTGCTGCCTCATGGACAGCTTGCTGTCCACCAGAACCCCCAGGTCCTTCTCTGCAGAGCTGCTTTCTGGTACGTCAGCCCCCAACCTGTGCTCGTTCATGGGGTTATTATTCCTCAGGTGCAGGACCCTGCATTTACTTTTCCTGAATTTCAGAATTTACTTTTCCTGAATTTCAGAATGTTCTTCTCTGCCCATCTCTCTAATCTGTCGAGGCCCTTCAGAAAGGCTACACAGCACTCTGGGACGTTGGCCACTTCTCCCACCTTTGCACCCTCAATAAACTTGCTGCAGAGGTACCACCTTCCCTTCATCCAAGTCACTGCTGAATAAGCTAAACAATTCTGGGCCTAATATTGAACCCTGAGTTCCCGTACAGCACGTCCAGTCCCCTGACCTAGCCACTGCTGCTAGTTTTNGTTCTTCTCTGCCCGTCTCTCTAATCTGTCGAGGCCCTTCAGAAAGGCTACACAGCACTCTGGGACATTGGCCACTTCTCCCACCTTTGCACCCTCAATAAACTTGCTGCAGAGGTACCACCTTCCCTTCATCCAAGTCACTGCTGAATAAGCTAAACAATTCTGGGCCTAATATTGAACCCTGAGTTCCCGTACAGCACGTCCAGTCCCCTGACCTAGCCACTGCTGCTAGTTTTGCAAGGGTGTAAATTCAAACCAGCCTCCATCAATACACAGAAGAGACCAAATCACACATTCTGGCTATTTGGGTTTTTTTCCAACATGTTTTTTCTTTGTTTGTTACATTTTTGCTTTTTTTCCTTTTGGAGCTGCTCTTTTTCCTGTTAGACAGCCACGTGAAGCTGTGTTTGGATCAGAATGGTCAACTGTGTTAAAGGCTGGGTTGTTGTGATAAGGTTGTGCAGGGCTCTAGGAATGGACAGTCATTCTCCAGGGTAGCATGTGCAGCTCTAAGCTACTGCAGGCTAGTAGGAAAAGAGGCAGGATTTCTTCCAAAGGGAATGTCTAGGATTCAGTGCATTGTGCTTCCAGTATTTCATAGAATGATTTGGATGGGACCTTAAAAATCATCCAGTTCCAACCTCCATTTGATGGTAAAGCTTCCATTTACCTCACAAGGGGAATGAAAACTATCTATGCCTGGCAGAAACTCTGAAATACAGTAGGATACTGGTAGGGAATTAGTGCCAGTGCACCTGGCTCTTTTGTCAAATAAAGTCCCTGTTTTTCCATATTTTTCTGTGAGTCAGTATTGCTATAAATGTCTGCAGTGGTGGTATATTGGACCCTAAGAGGCTGGGATCTGACAAGGACATACCTTTAGAAAGGGTGATAAATAATGACAAAATGGGTTGTGCTCAGTTCACACTCAACATCAAGGCAGAAGAAGTTCACCTAATAAAGGAACAACACCGCTTTCTCTTCAGGATGAGAACAGTAGGAAGTAAACTCTGAACAAAGAGGGTGCTTTCAGGGACACAACAGTAAGATCCAAGAAAATACGGTGATCAGAGGCTTAATTAAAAACAAGTGACTCAGAAATGCAAGTTAGAGAAGAACCCAACAATTAAGTTTAATGTAACAGAACAAAAGCTTTGCAAACCTCCCAGAGTTTGTTTTGACAGGATTTAAAAATCATATAATCACAGAATGGTTTGGGTTAGAAGGGATCTTAAAGATCATCTCGTTCCAACACCCCTATCCCAGCCATGGATAGGGACACCTTCCACTTCCAGACCAGGTTGCTCAAAGCCACGTCTAGCTGGGCCTTGAGAAGTTCAAGGATGCTGTCCTTTTCTCCTGCTTGATTCTATGAAGGACCAGATATGTGCCTGGAGTTTGTAAGTGGATTTGTTTTCCAGTTCCTTGGTATTTCACCATTTCCCCTGCTTTTTGCTTTGGGAATCTGGGTTTCACTAAGGCCAGTGCTCAGATCACAGTCTGTGGCCAGTGTCTCAGATGGATGCAGAGAGCCTCAGTGTCTCACAAAGTTTGATATTTCATAGCCAGTTTTAGAGAACCCTCAGTGGAGATCCAGCTGCTAAAAAGGTATTTTGCAGTCTCACAACTTAGAAGTTAGCTCAACTAAAAACAAGCACACATTTTCCAAACACACTGCATTCTAACTCTTCACTTTGTTGGCTGTGTTTTAGTACTCTGCATGGTAGTTTGACATTTAAAGTCTCACAGTTAACGTATTTCCCAATAGAAACTTATGATCTGACTTACTATTTCCCAAACTTTTGA
The DNA here is from genome assembly GCA_013399855.1 of Oxyruncus cristatus. NCBI lineage: Eukaryota > Metazoa > Chordata > Aves > Passeriformes > Cotingidae > Oxyruncus > Oxyruncus cristatus. Next base: position 669,529 of record VXAY01000695.1, on the reverse strand, counting down.
AAGTTACCGATTACCAAGTTGGGTGGGAGTGTCAATCTGCTTGAGGGTGGGAAGGCTCTGCAGAGGGATCTCGAAAGAGTAGATAGATGGGCCAGGACCAGTGATATGAGGTTCAACAAGACCAAGTGCTGGGTCCTACACTTCAGACAAAACAACCCCATACAGTGCTACAGGCTTGGGGCAGAGTGGTTGGAAAGCAGTCCAGAGGAAAAGGACCTGAGCATGCTGGTCCATAGCCACCAGTAGTGTTCCAAGGCGGCCAAGAAGGCCAGTGGTATCCTGGATTGTATCAGAAATAGTGTGGCCAGTAGGACCAAGGCAGTGATTGTCCCCCTGTACCTGGCACTGGTGCGGCCACACCTCGAGGTCTGTGTCCAGTTCTGGGCCCCTCAATTCAGGAAAGACATTGAGGTGTTGGAGTATGTCCAAAGAAGGGCAATGAGGCTGGTTAAGGAACTGGAGCACAAGTTCTATGAGGAGTTCCAGCTGAGAGAGCTGGGAATGTTTAACCTGAAGAGGAGGAGGCTCAGGAGTGACCTTATCACTCTCTACCTGACAGGAGGCTGTAGCCAGCTGCGGGTTGGTCTCTTCTCCCTGGCGACCAGCAACAGTTCGAGAGGACATATCCTCAACCTGCACCAGGGGAGGTTCAGGTTAGATATCAGAAGGAATTTCTTCACAGAAAGGGTGATTAAACATTGGAGTGAACTGCCCACGGAGGTGGTGGACTCACCGTCCCTGGAGGTGTTTAAGAAAAGACTGGATGTGGCACTTTGTTAACAAGGTGGTGTTTGGTTAAAGGTTGGGCTTAATGATCTCAGAGGTCTTTTCCAACCTTACTGATTCTGTGATTCTGTGATTCAGTACAATGGAACCTCTGTTGAATCTTTTTGAGACTTATTTCTGACTCTTGTTTCCCTATCTTCTTTTACTTATTGTTATAATATATATATATTCCCCCTTTCTTTTTATGCTGTTCTTCAAACTTAGGAAATTTCTTGTCCACTTAATTATTGGTAGTTGGATATAGTTTAAACAGCCTATTCCTGTGCTAGTAAGCAGACGTTATGATGTCATTTATATAACGTGCACTATTAAATATTGACAAATGCAGCTTTTGAACATTACCCATGTGCTATTGACCTGCCCAAGGTCAAACATCAGGGCAGTGGTAGAGTGCAGTATGTCACTTACCTGGCTGCCCCTGTCTCTGAAACCCTTTCCCAAAGCTCTGGCTGACAAGCTAAGTCAGGTAACAAAAGAATATATACGAGCACACGGCAAGTGTAGGGTGTGGGAAAGGATTTAAATATGGCCTTTCTTAGGAAGCACTGATGACAGACACCTGCTGTAGGGAAAGAATAGAAACAGGGCTTAAGAATGAGCAAGAATTTTACAGAAGACTGGTGGTGCTGATGATAGTGAAATACCACAAAGTTAAATGCCACAGAGAAGTTAGGGATTGCTATTTAAGATATCGTACAGTGAGGAAGCCCGATGGACAACACGAAGATCAGACCCTTGTTTCCCCTTCCTTCTTCTTTTCTTTTCTCAAAGGCAATACTGATGAATTCTGATTAAGAAATAACAGGGCAGAAGCCAAAAGGCACAGGCTTCTCAGCAAGCCTTTGAATCTTGACCACCTCTGAGATTTGTCTTACCACGTTGCAGAACTGTGAGAGTCAACAGCTGTGTTTTGCCTCCCCTCTCCCTTGTAAAAAAAAAAAATACAATAAGAAAAATGAGCAAAGGGAAGAAACCATGTGGAGAGAGAAAGGGGGGAACATTACATGGGCACTAGAGACATCAAGGCTGTGTACATCTGTGAAACGCAGTTCTCTAAGCCTCATGATTGTAGCTGCAGCACCATGACTGTACTCTACAGGGGTCTACTTGAGTTTCAGTTAATATAATTTTAGAAGCACTTTAAAGTGCTGAAACCCATTGGAAATAAATCTGAAATAACCCAGTGGACTTATTTTTCTTCCACCAGCTTCCACTTAAAAAATAATACACACAAACATCCTATAACAGGAGGCTAGATCATGTTTCCATTTACATGGGTGGAACAAATGCCACATGATTCCATCACTAAATAGCATTAAAATATTCAAGAATATCACTCAAAGAACTAGATAGCAAAAAAAGTTTATTGTTTTTATTTTTTTCTCATACATGTTTGGATTTTTTAGCTTGCTGTTCATTGCAGTAAAATGCAGTGATGAAAGCAACATGAATACCAAATGAAACTGTTTATGTTCACAACCTTCCTAAAGCAGCAAAATTTAATTGCATAAACACAGGTCTAATGCAAAGGTGAATGAGTGCGCTCGATGTACTTTGTTTTTCAAATATACTCCTGAGATCCTCTAATTCTTCTATTCATTTCCGTGTCGTGCCATAATACCTGGCGGTAGTTCAATACAGAAGTGTGATGATACTTTATTTTAAAGAAGGCACACAATTTTGCAAGACTCATGTAACATGTGCTTATCTTTCACTTACTTCACATTAGCTGGATAAATTACCACTCTCTACAGTTTAATCAAGTGCTATGGATCACACTATCAAGCTAGAAATAAATGAAGGTGGATTAATGAAATAGCAAAGGAACATGTCCAAACACTTGGTGATTTCTTTTTTTTCTGTTTCTCTTTCTATGTTGTTGAAAGAACAGTGGTGTACTATTGAACTTCCACTGTAAAATACTATTGACCTTTTTTTGCTACTTTCCCTCCCCTGCATTTGCTTTGTAAAATTAAGTTAAAATATATCAGATAGAAATTCTGGCCATTTGCATTTGTTGTCACCAGCTACATGGCTTTGGTCTTTCCCCTCATCTCCCTCTCCTGGACAGCTCCGTCCCAGCCCTTTCTGATGACCGAAGACATCTCAAATGCACAATGAAACTAGTTTGAACCGGTAAAAACAGAGGACAACAAAGGTTAATTTTATGATCAAAGGGAAAACTGTCTTGCATCCTTCAAATGCTCTTCAGGTCTACTCAGTAACACTCTATCGAGCTTGCCAAGGGATGCCTTTTATTGGCCCCGCAAATCAGTTTCTGTAAGATTTCCATGCCACGTCTCAATTTTGTGTACGCAGCATGCTTTCCACATGCAAACACGATCCATAGCAAAGTGCGGAGGATCTGGCTGCCATCATTACTTAACTGGAAATGGTTGTGACTCTTTCCAGTGACTGGTGTGCATCTGAGGAATTATGTTTTCAATTCATGTGGTGGGGGCATAAACATCTGGTGCTGATCCATGTGAAGATGGAGTCCACAGAGTATCAGCTGAAGGATAAAACTGCCTTATTTTTTCTTGACCAAAGATTCTAAAAAAATAAGTAAAATTACCAACTAAGAGCAAATGTCTTCCCTGTCTAGGCTGGGAATAGAGTTACAACGCATTTATACTCCCACAAATGAGATCAAATTTGGCCCTTCTTAATTAATCCTGGGTCATAATGAGACTTCACAGTTCTTTACTCTGGAAAGCCTGAAATAACTTCAAAGACCATATTTTAATTGACAAGTGTATTCATTGCCAGAAAGGGGTATACCATGAAAAGGGGATTAACACCCAAAAGCTCTCTAGAGAAAATTTAAAGCACAGTCATACATCAGATAAAATCTACATTACTGCTCACGAATGTGGAATTTCATTGTCTCCAGCAATGCCAAGCAGTGCACATCTGCCAGTTAAGTGCCTCTCCATTCTGGTGCCGTCTTTGTAGTCGTAGGTCTACTCGCCCTGACTCATTGTTACTACTGAATTAGTACAGTCAGAGTTGCACATATTCAGAGTCAGCAGAGTATTTGCTTCTTCCCTGAGGGTACTGCAAAGCTGGAACAAGCTGACAGTTTCCAGATCTCCGATGAATATGCCTCACAAAAGCAAGAACACTGGGATATTTTGAAGCTTAGTGATGTTAGTCAGTGGCTCTGATTCTCCTCTCTGTCAAAGCTGCTGTGAGAAGCATCTCCTGCCTTTGGTCAAGCTATCATCTCAACTACCCTCCTGGGCTGCCTTCCAACAGTTGTTGCAATAAGTTAAGGATTATTTAGGGCCCATTACAAACTGCTGGGGATTGCCATTGATTAAGGAATCTAGACCACACTCAATCCAAGTAACAAGCAGATGTTTGGATTGCAGAGAGACTTCTACAGCAGCTCTGCAGCTCCAGAGGTTTTTCTTGCAGAAAATCAATCTCTCAATGCTAAGGCTATGAATTCAGGCTTGATTTGGGTCAATGAAGCTTTCTGATTGTATACAGGGTACTTCAGCGTTGTGATCTAGGTAGGGGTCTCCACTAAATGGAAACATCTTGTTGTCTTTTTCCATTAGAATTCTGGGTGGTGGCCAAGTGGTTAGGAGCTTGGTCTGTATCTCCCTGGTTTAGTCTACTGAGAAACAGAGACAGGCTGTTGCCATCATTGGTACAGATTTATCTATCCCCACTATGAATTATCCAGTATAGTAAAGCTAAGGCATGGAAGAGAATCTACAAGGCTATTCCACCCCTGATCCAACATAAGACTGGTCATTTTTATACATCACTATAGTGTTTTTTCTATAGTGCCTTGGGTAGTCGCAGAATCACAGAATAGGTAAGGTTGGAAGGGGCCTCTTGAGGGGGTCATCTAGTCCAACTTCCCTGCTCAAGCAGGGTCATCCTCGAGCACACTGCACAGAATTGTGTCCAGACTTCTTGCATATCTCCAGTAAACTAGAATCAATGACCTCTCAGGGCAATCTGTTCCAGTGCACAGTCACCAGCACAGTAAAGAAGTTCTTTCTCATATTCGGGTCAGTCCAGTTTCACATCAGATACCTTTTTTTTTCTTAATTGTTATTATTTCTTTTATTTGACTTCCCTAAGGGATCTGATCATTAGGAAAATACTTCATTATGTTAATCAGAAACTAACTTTTTCTTTATCAAATCTTTTTATGAGTTAAAGAGTAGCACTGATATCCATTCCTTTTGTTTGTTTGTTTTTTATTGTTGTTGTGGGGTTTTTGGTTTTTGTTTCTTTTGTTTTTGGTTTGGTTTGGTTTGGGGTTTTTTGGGGGGTTTTTTGGTTTGTTTTTTTTTTTTTGAGCTTGAATCCTTCAGATTTCGGTGGACTTTTATAACCCCTTTGTTTTTTACTGCTTGCCAATCTGCATATATTTATTGCAGATGTTTAATAGAATGTTTCTTCTTACCTGCTCTCTTCAAGCTTTACCATAAGTCTATCCACATTGATACACTTTTGGTAACCACCTAGGGATATATGACACACTTCAAGCCTGCCCTTAGCAGAGTCATGTGGAGAGAGACACACCACTTCCCAGCTGTAGGAGGTAGAAATGAAACTGTAAAGAGTTAGTGATGACACCAATCTATGAATGAAATAGAACAGTCACACTACCTTCCCCATCTCTCCTCCCAGGAACATTTTAAATCAAATGTAGAAAGCAACATCACCACTGTTACAATTGTTCATGCTCTATAGCTTGACTGTGATGTAGGACTATAATCCAGGGAATAAACCCCATCACAGTTTATTTTTTAAATGTTGGGGAGTAGCAAAGCACCTGGAACATCTGCTGAGAACAATGAGACCTAAGTATTCTCTCCCCTTCAAGCTGAAGGGATTAAAACTCTACATTTCTCTCAGCAGAAATCATCATAGAATCACAGAAAGGTTTGGGTTGGAAGGGACCCTCAAGATCATCTAGTTTCAAGCCCCCTCCCAAGGGCTGGGAATCTTCCACTAGACCAGGTTGTTTCTGATCTGCTGATAAAATTACCTCCTGTTTTACAGGTATGGAGTGTAAAAGCAGAATTGTAAGCACCCTTTGCAGATACTGAGCTATAGAAACATAATGAAACCATTTTAACTGTATTACTATAAGGGTCTGGATTTATATGCCCTGCACTGGAATCACCAGGACTCAATTGAACTGACCTAGGTCCAACATTTACTGACCTGGAAAACGGCAAAAAACTTTTCTGGATGGATTAAGCCAACTTCCCCTTACCCTAAAGCTTCTAATACACAATGACAAGCCCTAATAGTCTCCTTCGCTTGTTTCTTCTATTCCAAAAACTATTTATGGAATATGTGCACCCTCCTCCCCACCTTCAACTAACAGACAAAAACTAGGTTTTGCTGCTGCTGCTATTTTTTTAAGGCAATAAGAAATTATCTGTCACATTTCTGGTGTAATTAAGAAGATAACAATCATTACATGAGCACCCTGCTATCACTCTTTGACATGCGTTTCAGTGTCTCAGGTCATAATCTAAGGGAAGTTTGAGGAATGTCACACTGATGATAATCACACAGCTGGTTATCTCCACTGCACGGTCTTTTCCAGGCTCTTCTTCAAGGTACTATGACTCACAGGGAAGTGACATAAACAGCATGGGCTACATGGACCTTCTACTCTACATCAATCCCTTTCTCTGTTTCATGTCCAGTATCTCCAGCCAAGCGTGACAGAATGCATCTGACCCATTTATCAACCAGCTCGCAAGTGGTTAGCAACACTTGCCAGACTCAAAACGCTAAAGTCTTTTGGAAACAAATGCTCTGGATACACAACTTGCACTTCTGATGTGTGTTTCTTCCACCATGCCAGTCTCTTCCTTGATTTCGGCAACCTTTACTGCCTCTTACAGCTTTGACATCAAATTTTTCTCCTGTTTACATTTCAGATCCTGGAACACACTCAATTTTTTTAACCTCCTATGCATGTTAAAGTCCTGTTTGGTCCTTTCATTGTACCGGAGGCTGATTCTCTTGATTTGGGAAGGTAAACTCTATGGTGTCTGTAAGAAGACCACACCCATTGAAGGTTTCTCCTTAACTTCCCCTGGTTAACATGTGCTGTCTTCTCTCTCTGTGCCTGCCAAATAAGCAGGCTCCTTCATCCTCTGCATAACCTTAGTTTTTTAGATGACATGAAAGTGTTTCCTGCTTAGATTTGAGCCCTGCAGGAAGAACCTTCATTGTCCTGGGACCACGATGTCCTCCACAGGAAACCCATGGAACATGACCCACCTGGAAGATGTCCACAACCCAGTCACCGTGTGCAGGTGTCTCCCTGAGGAAAGGTTTGTCTTTGGATGGTCTTTCAAGCTAATCTGATCTGAAATAGCAACAGTTATCTCACTCTGTGAATCAGCCTGCTTCCGACTTCCGAAGCTGCCCAATCCTCAGCTGTCAAGCTGTCTTTCTAGAGAAGTAAAACATATGTCTGACAGCTTCTGTCTGGAGTCTACATATTAAATGAGGCCTGAAAAGCAATACAGTTAAAAAGAAATGTCCGACAATACAGCTCTTTTTTATTTAAAAGACAATTAAGGAAAAAGGCTTAATAGACAAATTTAGAAGGAGCATGTGAAGTCACCACTGAAACATCCACTCTTGAGTTCCATGAAGCATCTGCATATTTGAATACACTTAATTAGGAAGGAAAAAAACCAAGACATAAAAGGCAAGGAAGGAAAGGAGGGATTTTAGCGGTTAAGCCTACAAGATTGGGATGAAAACATGAGCTCCAGTGGATAACGCTTACTCCTCAGGGCCAGAAAAGCATTATCATCTCAAAGTTGAAACAAGCCTAACTGTAAGACTTAGGCTAGGTCTAGACTGGGAAACAGAAGATTTCTGTTCAGTCCCTGTTCTGCTGCCAGTTGAGACATCCAATGTTTCATTGCCTGTGTTTGTCCCTTAATTTTCTTCCTCTTTACCTCTGCTTCCCCAGCTGCAACTGGAGCTCTGCTTTACAACACACCGTCTGTGGTCATTTCATAGACTTTTTTACTGAGAAGACCCTTTTACTGATCACATGAACAACTCAACAAACAAACCTCTATAACTAATGAGTGCAAAATCCTTTAATTGTTCTACCTTCCTGTTTACTTGGTGGGCTATCCACATCTGAGAACCACAAAATTAATGAAAACAAACAGAAACTCATAAGTAGAAAATGCTTAACCAGAAAACAAGCTCACCCTTTTTATTCTGATGGATATGCAGGAGTGTGGGTCTTTGCTATGAACAGTACCACTTAGTTGACTGTGCTTTGACCAGGGCCAGAGCATTTGACCTGCCTTGGCCACTCTTTCTATCATCTTGTGATTCAGAATTAATTCACTTGATGGATGGCACTTTACAGATGTCAAGCAAAGTCACAACCTTGGTCTTTGGGGAGACCCTACCTCTACATCAACCGTCCTGAAGATAAACAGCAGCATAAATGCTGCTGAGGTAGGTACCCTTGGTCTGGCTAGGTCTCTGCTAAGTGTTTTTTCACAAAAAGCCCAAGCTTTGATTAATTTGTTGGCATGCTCTTCCAATACTAGCTTATTCAGCTTGCATTCAAAAAATCATAGACCCACAGAATGATTTCAGTTGGAAGGAATCTTTTAAAGGCTATCTAATCCAACTCCCCTGTCATGAGCATGGATGTCTTCAACTCAATCAGACTGGTCAGAGCCCCGTCCAACCCAGATTTGAATGTTTTCAGGGACAGAGCATCTAACACCTCCCTGGACAATCTGCGCCAGTGTCTCACCACCCTAATTTTAAAAGACTTCTTACATATGTCTCATCTGAATTGACTGTCTTTTACTTTAAAACTGTTACCCCTTCTCCTAGGTCCACCAGACCTGCTAAGAAGTTTGTCCCTTGTGTAATGTGTAATTCGTAAGTACTTTAAGACAATGTTGGGAACTCATCTTGGAGACAGGCTGTTAGAATCAGTCCATTAGGATGCTCTGAGCAAACCTGCTCTGCGTTTCTGTGCTGTGCCTCTGAGGGAAAGTTTTTGTTTGTTTGTTTGTTTTTTCTTGTTTTTCTTCTGAGAAGTTTCTTATACTCCCGTCTGACCAGTGTTGGCAAAAATGCCAGTTCTCCAAATGCGGCAGGATTAAAGTGCTCTGTCTCCTGGTGAATTCCATGTGCTTATGGGCTTCAAAATCAATTGTTCGTAGTGCACCTTATTAAGCTGAACACTTTAAGGGAGAGAGGGGAGAAGGGAAAGAGAGAGAGAGAGAAGACATCTGTTTCAGAGAGGAATGAAATCATAGCTGCAGGCAGGCATGGGAGAGATCAAGGGATGCTTTTAAAATATTAACAAAATTGCAAAACAATCCCTAGGGGTGCTTTAGGAATATTTGATTTGACAACAATGCAGTTGCAATTCGTTCTTTGCCAAGAGCTGGGAGAGATACCATTCACATCCAGTAATCCCCCCCCAAATAGCATCTTTCTTTCTTAAACACCCCTTCGTTATTGTTCACATTGTTTGGTGATTTGCTTCATGTAATAGCTTGAAATCAGAGATTAGAGTTGGGAGAGCAAGCTGGCAGCATTTCCTCTCTGGCTGGTGTTGCCTTCACTTCTAGACAACCTGTTTTAAATGATATCTGCTGCATCAATGGATTTCCAATGAAATATCAGTTCCATTTAATTTGCTTTTTTCTCTGAAATTAAAAAAAAAAAAAAAAGAAAGGAAGAAAGAAAATTAAACTGAATGCTGGGAAAAGTAACAATGCTCAACAATCGTGTGAGAAAGGGGAAGGAGCAGGGTTTTCCTTATAAAAACAAACTCAAGGTCTCACTTATTGTTACGTTCAAGCCTGCCAGCTTTGAGACTACCAACGCTCAGCTCTTCCAAGGTCTCTGCAATACACATAAGGCATTGCTAGGGTGGGTTAAAGAACTGATGCCAGGGTTTGCATAATTAACTTAAAATCAAAATAAGAAGAAAATTTTCTTTTACAAAAGAATATGAAAATTACTGTAAATATGGAGGTATCTGTTTTCTTACGGTTTGACCAGCTGCAGTTTTGGCTCTGCTTATGCTAGTAAATTAAACAATACCAAGGAGCTATTGTTTATATTGTTGAACAGCAGCTAAAAAACCAATTAATTAAGGTTCCTGGCAAGGTTTTGACCTGTGCAAACAATTTCTGAGCACAGCTAAAGCATCAGCATAGGCCAGGAATCAGTCCCAAAATCCAGAAGACTATACCACCCTGTTTTGGATACTAGGAAGGTTTTTTATATAGATGAAGACTTCTTTGTGCCAGTTGGCCTCAGTACCAGGGAATAGTCCCAGACTGTTATTTACTGTAATAAAATATTTAATTTACTAGTGTAGATATCTCCTTTGTGTCTTGTATTTCAGCTGAACCGAGTTCCTAGATTAGATTGGTGAAAAATCTTGTTGAGGACCAATGCATTATTAGCATTCCTGTTTAGCAATGTAACAATCAAAGCCATTTACAGCTTTTGCTGCTGTTTGCTTGTTTGCTTGAGCTTTTTTTTTTTAAAAAAAAAAAAAGTTTGAATACATTTGTTTCGAAATTTACCAATTACTGAGACCATCTCTTATGTCTTAGTGAAATGGTTTAATTTGAGCCTTAGCCTGTATAAAACCCTGGGCCAACTGGAAAGCTGCTATAGTTCTCATACAAGTTCGTAGTAAACACAGGGCAGAAAAACAGTGGGAGGTGTCAGCTGAGGAAGGGACACAGAGAGGCATGTTAATAATATTGAAATAATTAATGCTCTGCCTAAGCATTCTCCTGGAGTGCTTCTCTTTCTGCAGTCCCATCGGAGAAAGTGCTGGACTCAAAATTGGGGTCTCAGCCGCCTCTGCCCCTTTCCCATCACATTTTACTTTATTTCCAAAATTCTGGAGCCAGATATGTGATCTATACCTTCTCTCCTCCTTCCCCCATGAAACAGCTGCTCTCTCTGACTCAGATAAGCTAATTTGAGCTGAAAACATGAAGTAAGAAAGCCACAGGCATGTTTGCCTTAGGCCAGGATCTTGACAGTGTCTGTCTGTGATCCTAACACCCCTTCCCTCTACATCTATGCCAAGCCCTCATGCTGAGAGCAGCTCTGCACAGCAGCATAAAATCGGAGGCTTAAAATATGCTCAAGCCCAGCTGCTGCCCTGCCCTTGTCACAGCACAGGCAGTGGAATGGAAGGTGGAAGGAGGCTCATGCTTCCATCCTTGTGCCAACCCGGCCTATGCAGGGTTAATAAATTCATTTATAATGCTGGGCTTTACACTAATGAAGCTCCAGGATAGGCACATTTGTTTATTGCTAGTGCCCTTAGAGAACTGTTAAGAAAAGGGTGATGTGGAAAACCAGCCTGGAAGGGAAATACTCCATGTCACAACAAGTCAAACCAGATCACCTCTGTCACACCCTTGGGCTCTGTTTTCGGCACCGATGGCACCATGTGCTTTCAGAGCTGCAGCTGGCAGGTCCTCAGCAGGGCAAGATGACCACTTGGTGCAACTTCTTGCTCCTGATTTACCATCTGAGGAAGTGCTAAAGCAAGCACTGATTGATTTTAGAGTTGGCTGGGGAGCAGAGCATAGCCTCCAGACCATGGGCTCCCACTATGACTGGTGCCTTTCCAACATCACTTCTGCATGTGACTATATGTATGTTCCTCCCCAGCTCTTCCTCAGAGACAACTACTTAAGAAACAATCCTCTCCAAATCTAGGCCATGGAGACCTGTGCTTGTTTCCATTTGGCCTATAATTACACAGAGACTGTTGTTTGACTCATTGGCTCTGGTCCAAGCCAATGAACAGACAATAAACATGCCAGGGTAGGAGATAAAACACATATGTGTAAGAGTTCCACTTACAGCTCTTTGCTTTGATGCTGCACTCATCCTCCCTTACACACATTTTTCCCCAAATTGCAAGTTCAACTCAGTGAGAAAGCTCAGCTATGGGCTTCTCCTCCACATTCCTGGACAAGAAGAGGTTTGAGTGAGGTAAAAAGGCACTTATGATCCTCCAGTCTGGCTAAAATCTTCACACCCTCTCCATCTAGATGTTGCAACATCTGGGGAGCAGACAGGAGTTATGGTGCAATCCTGAACAGTACAGGAGGATGGCACAGTCTTGGAACCTACATTTACCCTAAACACAGCATAATAATCTTTCGTAAGTCCTCCCTCAGGCCATAGCTTTGGCCAGCAGCAAATTCTGGCTGCCCTACACCCCATCCCGCCATGCAGCAGTGAACCAGATTGGACCCCTGACTGCAAAAAACCGCTTTTGATTCATTTTCATTTCTGCAATTATGTCATACCAGATGAGAACCCCACAGATGCTTGTATTATCTCAAGGAAGGAGATACTGAGTAACAATGACCAGCCAGACTGAGACAGGAAAGAGGTGTTTGCTTTAATTTTTTTGTCTCTGCAAACATTTCTCTGCCTTGGAGGACTATGGGGTGCACAAGACCTATGGTGCCCAGGACCACGCCAAAGACGTAACAGGAAAAGAAACTAAAATCCAGAGTTTTCTGTCTCAGGGAAAAGGGGGAAAACATGTTTAAGAGAGGAAGGACGCAGAGATGGGAAGAAAAAAAAAAATCTCTTGATTAGATTTCTCGCCTGACTAGAGTCCAATCAACTGACCTGCAGATTTTCCTTTTTATAAGATTACCATCATCTTCTAGTTGAAAGTGTCCCTGCCCATGGCAGGGGGGTTGGAACTAGATAATCTTTAAGGTCCCTTCCAACCCAAACTATTCTATGATTCTATGATGTCTAAGTGTTTTGACTTTATTGCTTGACAGAGGAAATAATTGAATACTCTACAGTTTATGTCCCAGCACAATCCCAGTACATTTGGGACAGAGCAGCTGAAGATACTGAGCCCACCCTCAGGTGGGGGTAAAAGCCAAGGAGCATGAATCATCCTCTGCATTTCCCTAACAGCAAACCGGATTGTTAAAAGAATCACATATTTCACCTCCTTTCACTTTTAATTACTGTTTGCAGGGTGCATCTCCCAGCAGCAGGACCTTGTGTCCATGACTGCATAGAAAGGCAAGGGTCACATTTACATATCCACATGCTTCAAGAAAACTGCAAAGGCATCCGAGCCATTGGTGTTGGCAGGACTGGAATATTCCCATCTGCACTAAGGGCCACTGAGTGAGCTGCAAGAGCCTGGTGTGTGTTCCCCACCTTTAGCGTCATTGTGGGTGTTTGCCTCCAGCCTGCTGTGCCTATCAAGGATGGGGAGAGGCATTTTCTCTCTCATTACCATTCCCATTAATACAGTTGTATTTTGTGACATGTTTGTTTACATGAGCCTTCTTGGTTCTCTCCTCTCAGGGGAGTCATTAATTTATCTGCTTTGCTTTCCATCAACGAGGGTTGACAGAGGGAGTTATGGGTTAACTGCTCTGTTTAGAGCAAGTGGCAGGTGCTGGTATCACTCAAACTAAATGAAAATATAAATATCTCTTTACCTACCCAAGAAATCAGCTTAAATGCACAGACCCCAGTGTTTAGGTTCAACCTGTTAGGAAGCCTAATGACCCAATGTGGCACTGAACATGTTTAGTGACAGCTTGAGAGCTGGACTGCCCCAGACCCCAGCTACATATAATTATGGAATGAAAATTTCAAAAATACCTTAATTGTAAAAGGCGATATGCTTATAATGCTAGAAAGGAGCCTAATTTTGGAGAAAAACCTGCCCCATCAAACCCAAGCCCCCTCAAGGGTCATCAGGGGCAAATCAGAGGCTCCCAAGGTCACAGGTTACACCTGAAAAAATTGCCGATGTACTTTCTTACATGTTTCTTTGTAGTTTCATTTTGGGTCACTCTGGGAAGGAGATTTCCAAATGACTCCAATTTCTTAATTTCATTCGTTTTCATCCTCAGCACTGACACTTTTGAAGGCTGAAATATGATGCAGTGCAGCCCATACCATAAATGTGAACTTTAAAAGGTTTTGTACAGGGAGCTGAGCTTATAAAACCCTGGTTTACTCTCCAAGTGAAATGAACGGAAAATACCTCCATGTAATTTAAAGGACTTTGGGTCAGATGCACAGTTCACAGAAGCCATGCTGGTGTAAAACCCACTGCGAGTCAGGAGATGACACAACTGGTCAGAAATATAGGGACAAAAATAGTGATTTATGGAATATCTTAAAATAAAACATATAGACAGCATGATTTACAAAGCAAAAAGCTACAAAGCAGTAAGAAAGATCTATTTTTTTTTTTTTAACATTCATTTATCCTACATGGGATACCCATAATTGCTACTGAAATAAAAGGGAAGGAAAAAAAAAAAAAAGGAAGAAAAGGAAGAAAAGGGAAGAGAAAGAAGAAAAAGATGTTGACTGCCTTTGACTGGTTTGCTTACAACAGTTTTCAACTTTTCTTGAATGCAATGTGCTGAAGACATGGTAGAGAGAATAAAGTCTTTACAGAAATTGCAATTAAAGGCAGAGAAACTTCATCTGTAATCAAGGAGGAATAGATGAGGTGTGGACACGGTTCAGGGGCTTTCAGCAAGGCAGCTTCTATGAAGCAGCATTAGCTCTCTTGGCAAGACATAGAGTGATACTATCTCTCAGAGTCACAAAATGTACACCTGCCCATGCGTGGAAGGGGCGAGAGATGTAGTAGAAGGCCTATTAAAAACCTCCAGTTCTGCTACTTGAAAACTGGTTAGAAATACAGATTTTTAGGTTTAGCAAGTTATTGCAACCTGAAGTTGAAACACCTCCTTCTTCCAATTTAGACGACAGAAAAGAGTATCCCAATCTGTTTTCCTTTCCACCCCGGTTTATTACCCTCTTACCTGAGCCTTGCATCTAATTGTGAAACTGAATTGATATTAATCTAGCTTGAATAAAGTTGGGGAGACTAAAAAAAAAATTTAAAAAAGGATTTTGCAGATAAGAGCTCTTTTAGTTTACAGAAAATTTCCCTGATCTGCTTATGGTGTGGTTTTATGAACAGCTGCATGGTTTCCCCAGGGAGGCAGGAAGCAGCAGGGTGGCTGAGCCATAGCAGGAGGGAACATCTCAAGCAGGGTTTGTCATCAGAAACATTGAAACGTGGAACTGTTCCTCTACCGAGGTTGACATTTTCAAACCCAGGAGCCTGAACTTTGGTGAAAACAAACTTATGTTTAAAGGATTCTTGGCAATTGGATTTCCTGTAGATTTCTGTATCCAACAGATGCAAGCATTGATCCAGCTTCACTTGGGCAACAATAAGTACAATGAGACATTTGGCTTCACAAGCTTATGACAGAGGATGTTGCTGTCTCCTCTGTCTCCATCTGTACTGCTTCCTTTACAGACATAATTGCTAATAAATTAACATTTGTATACTACTTTGAAAATCATGAGCTTAAATATAGGTTTTTATTAGCTCATATCCTGGCAAAATATTTCTTTCATACAAATTACTTTTTGTAATTGAATTATCCTTTTTGATTTTTGAAACTTACAAGTGGTTGGACCTCTGCTATTCATCATTCTTCTCTGCCAGGTAGGAAGGAAATTGGGTCAAGAATTTATTGCAGAAAAGCAGATAAGCATTTTACTTTAGGGTTCTTTTATGTCCATGATTCCAATGAGCCTAATAATCTTTGCAAATCATTAGCGTGTCTTGGCCTAGGATTCATCCTGAAAGTGTATGATCTCACCTCATAAGTTTCTTGTTAGACTCCTAGAATCTCTCAGACATCTTCTTAATAGTGATATGTCTCATAAATTATTTATTGAAATGACATGCTTAAAAGCATCAAAAAAGACCTTTTACTTGGCTGTGAAACAGCTAAGAATGGTTATATCTGTTTTCCATAAAACAGGCCCAAAAGGTTAAATGCCTTGTCCAGGATCACACAATAAATTAGTGGTACAGCAGGGCATAATAGAAACTAGTACTGTTTCCCAGACTCTTGCACCTCAGAAGTAGACATAACTATTTCTTCATCTCAGTATTTATTGGCTGGTCCAAAATGAAGATGGTTTAATTGCAATCTGAAACCCATAGCCTCTATCTCTTAAATTCTGTTGTCTTTTGACCTTGGTGGAGATGCTGAACTTGGTGCTTTGTGTTTGGGTCTTTGTGTTTTTTTTCATTTTCCAGAAAACACACTTTCCAGAGATAGGCAGTCGTCTATGACTTCAAATGAAACATTCATAATTCAGAGATACCCACTGAATAAGACTCCTTGTGTTTTTCCAAATGTGCTCTGATAAGTCTCAGTCAAGTGATGGAACCTGTTACTGAGTTTTGCATGTGAAAGATTCTGTTTGTTGCATCTATTTGAAACAAATAGTAATAATTAACATTTATACAGCACTTTCTGCTTTTTAAGCACTGCACAAACACTAATTACTCTTGGTTTAGTGTAAACTAATGCAATCCCACTCTGCTTTACAATCTATTTGCATCTTTTGTTGACTGAGAACTAGTTCAATTACTTCTAATCTTTGCTGTAGCTAGTCATTAAAGGTATGACTAAGAAGAGCCATTTACATCTTCAATTGCTTTCTCCCCTCCCCAGCTCCTTCATTTGCTTTTTCCTTCTCTTGCACACATCTTTTTGCTGAACATTCTTAAAGCTGGATTCCTTAGTGTGGTAGCAAAGCTTTTCTTCAGCAAAACACTGAGCCTTTCCACTCATTTTGTTAAATGATATAGAAACTTGGTCTTATAAAAATGATTTAATAAGTCATTCTACTTTGGCTCAGAAAGTCATGTACAAGATGTTTTCCTATGGCAAACCAAAAGAGTTATGACTTAGTCACTAAATTAGTGATCTTAATACCAACAATGCAGAATTTATTTTCTGGTTTGGACTTGGATAAACCACTTAATCTCTTACTTACAATCTCATCTATTGAAAGATGTGAAAAAATATTTGGCTTTCATAAATACTGGCACAAAATCCAAGAACTCTAGCAAACAGGTTTCTGATGTCCAAGCAGGAGTTGGGGTTTGTGCAGTCTCTGCCACTGATTTCTTGCATTATTTGGTCAGGTCACTTCCCTGTTCTGCCTGTAACATGGCAGAGATGCAAATGTACCTCTTTGAATGGTTAAATCAGTAAGAAATCACAAACGTGCAGCAACACAAATGAATAACTTCACTGTGTGGTGAATGCAACCAAATTTAGACTCCTAGTCCTGAATGAGACAGTCTAGGGGTCCACTTGGGGTCCATAAGGAGAAGGAGTCATTTCTAGATAAAAATAATTTATCCATAACTGAAATAGCTGTCTAAATTAATTTTTATATGAATTTTGCCCTAGAAATTACTCTTTTTTCTTCACTGATTGTAGAAGGAATCAGTCATGAGTAGTTTGGCTGTAGATGTTTGAAGGACTGATATTCACAATTATGTGAGACAAATTTGATTGAACACCCTGACTTATCACCCTGCCATGTAGACGCACAAAGCATAAAAACAGAATCCAAATTTTACCTTCTGAGTTTTGACCATCTGCTAAAAAAGAAAAGTAAATAAAAATAAACCCTGCTATTCTTCTGATACCTTTGGGCAAGTAGAAAAGCAGCATTTTGCAACAGTAGAATAAATGTAATGTTATATATTTTCCTCTGAGCTAGTATCAGTTATTATAACCTTAGTATACTCCCTCCTTAAAGCACCTTGCAGTCGAGCAGCATTTGTGCATCTGTAAGAGTATATTAATGTCTGCTTTGGAAGGTCATAAACTCATAGACTCCCTGAAGGGTTTGGGTTGGAAGGGGCATTCAAAATCACCTAGTGGGCAGGGACACTTTCCACTAAACCAGGTTGCTCAAAGCCCCACACGACCTGGCTTTGAACACTTCCACAGCTTCTCTGGGCAACCTGTGCCAGTGCTTCACCCTTCTCACAGTGAAGAATTTCTTTCTAATATCTAATTTAACCCTGCCCTCTGTCAGTCCAAAGTTATTTCCCCTTGTCCTGTCACTACTTATCCTTGTCAAAAGCCCCTACTCAGCTCTCTTGTAGCCTCTTTAGGTACTGGAAGGTGCTCTAAGGTCTCTCCCCTTGTTTCAGAAAAAAAACAACATTTTCTATTTCTAATTTACTATTTTTATCTCTCTATTTTTTCTCCATAGGCATTTTACCTAAGAAAAATACCCTTCCTACTGCATAAACTTGATGTGTCATTGAAAGTTAAGCTCTGGACACAGTAGGGGTTACACTGATTAATCAATCCTTAGCATCTCTCAATGCACTCTGATTATCTTACAGAGAAGTCCTAAAATAAATCAATTCATGGGCCTTTGCAGTCTTTTTTCAGATAACTCCTATTTTAATAACCTTAGTTTGAAGTTTGACCCTTTGGGGGTTTTATCAGAAGAAGAAAACAGGTTGGTTTCTCTCCCTGCTGAATGAAAGCAAGGACAGATTACCCAGTACTACAACATCTGTGACAAGAGCAGGGACGATTTTTAACATGATCCTGTAGTAAGACAAGAACAGCTTGGCCTTGTGACTAATTCTGCAGGAGTTTTGTGTGTTAGTTACTTGAATCCAAAGAACTGAATAAGATAGTTGACTTTGCCTGCAGAAGAAGGATGGTAATACTTTTTTCTCTATGCTGTGTGTCCTGCCTGGTTAGGTGAGAGCTTCCCTCTGCTGCAGGAGGTTTTCTATCATACTGTTCTGCAGAGTGTCTCTGTAAGTAGTGTTAATAAATAGGTAGATACAAAATCAACCTGTCCCTAGAAATGCTTTTTGAGCATAGCTGAGTATATTCCTCCAAATTCAGCTGAGCCTATGACATTCCCTGCCATTTGATAGCAGTAGTGAAAGCCAATGCAAGCATATACTATTATTCTATTGTTTTCACAGCCAAGCCAGTGAAAAAGGGGGGGGGGGGGAAATTCAGATCTTGCAAGTTTTACATTACAGGTCTCTTTCAATACAAGCTGTCACCCTGTGAACTGCTCAGACCCCGGGCTGCATCCAAAGGCTGTAGAACAGGAGATGCTCTGAATTGTATTTCACACAGGTGGTGCACATCAATGCGATACGTTTACTGATACATGACAAGTTTTACTCTTTAAACTATGTGCATTAACAGCTTTCTCTTAGTTTTCCTGCAGCTGATTGTGCCAATGTTTTTAGAGGCAGGATTAGAGCCTGTGGTAGTGGCCACAGGGAGAAGAGGCAGACACACTTTCTTTCCTAAATGAGCCTCCATTCACTTCTCTTCTGTGGGACCAGAAATAGTGTGTAATAGTAAAAAATAAGTTACATCTGAGCTCTTTTTTCTTATGGAAAAGGCTGAGGGCTCATCAATATCCCCATGAAAGACTGTAAAGAGCAACTTTAAAGGAGGCAAGTACTTCTTCACACAACACATCATCAAACTGGAGGACTATTGACAGGATGTTGCAAAGGCCAGAAGTATATAAGAGTCAAATGGGATTAGGCAAACTCTCAGAGGACAGGTTCATGAAGGACTGCCAAACCCAGTGGTCCCGCAGAGAAATTTCTTGAAGCGTATGGAGGGGAAGGGCCAACCTTAATCATTAAATCACCGTTCACAACCACTTTCTCCTTCTTCTCCTCCGAAGTGACTACATCCAGTCCATACAGGAGTAATAAAGATGGATAGTTTCCTTGTTCAGTTTTATGGGAAGAAAAGCAGGGATACAGAGATAGTGTATCTACGTGTGGCAATTTACTTACCTAGTTGTGGAATAAAGAGATTGAATGGCACAAGGTGTGCATGGTAACCGTCTTGGGATTCTTGCCACATTTTCATATAGGTCACCATTTTATTATGAAGGTTTCCTGTAGGCCACAACTGAACACTGAGAATTAGACGCAAAGCTTACCCAAGAGTGGGTACAAAGCTTAGCACCCTGAGCAAGCCCTTTACCAACCTTTTCTTACTGTCCAGGAGATGAGATACTGGCACAGGTTGCCAAGGGAAATTATAGGTGCCCCACCGCTGGAAGTGTTCAAGGCCAGGTTGGAAAGGGCTTTGAGCAATGTGGTCTAGTGGAAGGTGTCCCTGTTCATTGCAGCGGGTTGAAGCTAGAGGATCTTTAATGTCCCTTCCTACACAAATACACCTTCTTTGTTGTCATAATATTTAGTCTACAGTTCTATGACTAAAGATTACCAAATATATTTTGTTGCTTTAGGGAAAAAAAAAAAAGGGCAAACCCCCATACTCTGTTTTTCTGTTCTGGAAGAAAAGGGAAAGATTCTCCCAAGCAGATTGAGGAAACCTGTGCCGAGGGCTTTCACCTAAAATGCTTGAGACACAGTCAAAACTACATCCTGTCTGATTCAGATTAAGGACTTAAAATTGAGGTTTCTGTATCTCAGGTTTTGGATGTTTGGCACATCATACACACAAACGTTGAGTCTGACATAGTGAATCAGGAAAAATTTTCAGGCTGAACCTGAAATAGTCTATATGGTCAGGGCTGTCTCTTCTGGTATTTATTATTTAAATACCTTTATACATTATCTATTAAATTGAGGTTCTGAAGAAAACCCACTTCATCCAAGAATGGCTAATAGACTCATAATGAGAATTTCAATATAAAACTAAGATTGTTTCAAAAGTAATTTCCATTTTAGGGGAAGATAGAGTAGGGTTCTGATGATTGCAGCTGCAAACTGCTTATACTATTCAAAAACTATTTCAAAGCTTTTTTAATTTCTGGCTCCAAAATCTTCCCCTAGCACAGGTTAAAGGCTCCAGCCCATGAGAGAAGACTTAGGGGTTTGAAAATCAGAAATAATTGAGATAATTGCATTCCAGCCTCCTTCATGCTTTCCCACCATACTTCAAATCTCCACTACTGTTTCAGGCTTTCCTGGGCCTCCACCTCCTTGCAGTTTTAGATTTATTCACAAAAAGGTCACAAACCACATCTTCTGGACAGGACATTACCAAGAGGCTAGCAAGTAGAAGAAAGGCTTAGTGGTTAAGACCAGAAAAGGGAGGTTGGGTTACTTTCTTTGAGCACTGGGTTGAAGCCAAGCACTATTAATTCAACTGTTCCTTCTCCTCTCTTGTGCCTGCTCCTTTCCAAAGCCTTTGCCAAAAATGTGTTGCACCTATAGCTTAATTTATTTCCTGCAAAGACCTTGTGGGATTTGAACTCTGTTATAAATCTGAAGCTTAAAAGTTTAATAAAAAACACAGGAGGCCCTTACGTTATAGAAGAACTTCCCAGAAACATGGTAAATGGCACCATACTGTTTAAGTCATGGTTGTGTATTTATAAAAATCAGATCATTGCTGACTCTGATCACTGGGCAATACAAACTTGATTTGAATCACCCCTGAGTACATGCCTAAGCATTTGCTGAATGCATCGTAACATTCACCACTACATTTATATCAGCTTTGTACTTTAGATCAGGTGTGGAATGGGAGGCAATATCACAGATAATTCTGGACAAATGAAAATGATCAAAAAAGACTTCCCAGGTTCAACATTTTGTGTAAAGCAGGCCAGGTTTTGTCAAGGTCAGGCTGGATGTGGCTCTGAGCAACATGAACTAGTGGAAGGTGTCCCCGCCTATGGCAGATGGCATGGAACTAGATGATCTTTAAGATCCCTTCCAACACAAGACTTTCTATTATTCTATGAAATTAGAATATGGAGCTTCCAACCAGGAACTTGCATCTTCATGGAAGTGTGGTGGGACTGTCACAGTGGACTGCACTTTTTCAAATAGGATGTAAAACACCAGGTGATGACCTAACTTGGTGTAGGATATTAATAACCACAGACACAAAGTCATTTTATCATCTGAACTCACAACATCTTTGGTTGCAGATTAGAATCCTGAGTTTAATTTCCCAAATAACATTGCTGGTCTGGTCCCAATATCTGTTGGTATCTTCAAGATTATTATACAGCGAGGGGAAAATATGTTTCTCTTTTGAATCTGAGTGGGGTTTTCATCATTCACCATGGGACTTCACTGGTCAGACACAACTGCAATTGTACATGCTCCACAGTCCTTCTGACTGAAGGACACTGTCCAAACATGAAAGAGAATCTTGTTAATAATACCTGAGGTTCATGCTGCTCTTCTCCAACAAAGATTTCAGATGCGCATTGGCCAAGATTTTTTTAATTAAGTATTCTACTGTGCTTATGTGACTTGGTTCTGAAAAAAACCCAGGGCTCAGTATCAGATTCAGCCTGGGAGATCAAGAGTCTGCTCTCAGTTGTGTTGCTTTCTTCTTGTACCACCTTAAGCAATTCACTTTGACTTCACATGGCTCATCTCTTCCTCTGTAAAGTGAAGGAAACAATACTTACTCACTACTTACCAGCATTAGGTCCTAGTTAATGTCTCTATTTGTGGAGCTCTGAGGAAGGAAAATAAAACTCACTTGCCTCTCAGTATTCGATGGCTTTGCTCATTCTACAAAGAGCAGGATCAATAAAAAATACAGAAAAATGAAATTTTTGTATAAACAATGAAATGAGAAAATCTAGGTGGAGGTGGAATCAACCCACCAGGATTCTTGCTCACGTTTTCATGGAGTCAAGATATTTCACTCTTCCAGTTTTCTCATCACCCTGTTACCATGACTATATGGGAAACACATAAAGCTATCTCTACTATATAAACCCTCACATTTTGACAGAAAATTGGATGATATGACATGCTGCCTTCCAGAACAGGCGCGTTCTATCACCTTGCTGCTAATCTCTGTGATTAGTGACCTGCAATGTAAGTCAGCTATCAAAGACCACCTGTCCTTTTTGCTGTAAGCGCCTCCTAGCATATCACTTTGTGGTGTCACACTCTCTTGTCTGGTTTTTGATTGATGCAAGTTTGTCTTTTGAGCAGTGACTCAGAAAATAAATCATCCCCCTTGCCATTCATTGAGTGCGATTCTGCAGCACAAAGCCGGTGTAGTTAATCAAAGCTCCAAAGAGCAACAAAAAGCAACAGAACTGAGAATAAGGAGAATAGATATAAAGGATAAAACATCATAAAAAGGATTATTTTGGAGCCAACCAAAGCAAAAGCAGAACACAAAGAGCTGCAAATAAGCATCGCGTTTGCTACACTACTGCACCAGAACCAGAAAGCTGATTTTTTTTGTTCCACTCCTTGACATATATGCAAGGATGTGAGAAAAGTCCCACACCTCTGAAAAATACAACTTTTTCAAGTAGTCTGATTTTATAGGTCTTTACATGTGAGAAACCCTTTCTGGGGTCAGTGGGATTTTTCGGAGTAGAAATAAGTAAAGCTTGAAGGATGTTTCTGTTGTGAACTGTACCCCAGATCAGCTTGTAGTCCAGCTGGGATTGCATACACAGAGGGCTGACAAAAATAAGAATGGCTATTGCAATTAACTGACCTTAAAAAAAAGAAAAAAATAAATAAAGTGGAAAAAAGGTGAAATTTGCAGACAGCAGGAATGATGAAAGAATCAAAATGAGACAGAAACACTGCATTACAAGACAAGAAAGCCCTTCCAAAATGGTTCAGAGCAAGAGGGTTTTGTGCTTCTATGGAGGGAAAAGGAGCACAGGGACTGAAAATAACATTATTAGAAACCTTGTTTTTTTACATCCGGTCCAGTAAGTTTATGGAAGCTTTTAAAATTATGAGGGGCAATCATGAGCGAAAGATGGAAAGAAACTGGTGGTTGAGTATGTAACTGAGACGAGTGTGATTCTTTGTATTTGTCGTGGGCCAGAGAAGTCAGGAAAAATGTGAGGTGTTGATGGAACAGATGAAATTGTAGCAGAAGTGAAATCTAGACACAAGAAGTAGCCGATAAAAAATAATAATCTATCACAGAAACATTATGAGGCAAATTCCCTGACAACATAACTCCATTGAAAGTAAGGTATCTAAACCATCTGGGAACTGGGCCATAAAACTCAGATGAGAAGAACTGCATGTCCGTGGAGAGGTGCTGGAAACTTAAGTCACTTAAATGCAACAGTTTCTTCTTAAAAAAAAAAATTTAAAAAACCCCACTTCATTATGTTTTTGGGAGGTGACCTTTCTAGTTGGAAAGTCAAGCCAACTGGTGAGGGAGAGAGAAATAAAAAGGTGAGAAGAGCTAAATTTATAAAGATATGAATGAACAGGGAATAGAAACACTGTTAAAGAGGAATGTGCATGTGGATGGTGCAAATTTACAGGGCTATTTTTGATGAACTGTAGGAGGAATTTCAGTTTTTCAGCACCTTTCTTTACAAAAAGAAAACCCTTCATCTTGTGGGAATTCAGTCAATTTCCTCATGTTTTTTTTGTCATTTCCTAAGTTGCAAGGTTACTAATGGTAATTACAGACCCTGTTTGTACCCTGTGCCTCTAACTGTGCAGAAAGGTTATCTTGGTACACGTGCCTCTCCTGGTAGAGGGGTTTTAAATGACTAGACCTCAGTAGGAATTGCTACAATGCTCAGAAGCAGATAGGAGCCCCCTTTCCTCATTTCTTTCTTTTAGGGTAACTGCTTCTCACTCACATTTTACTATCTCCATCCCCCATGACAATAAACCACAATTTCAGTGTTCATTATAACAGTTCTTACTACAGGGCTGTTCATTATTACAGCTCTTACTACAGGGCTGTTGTGAAGGGACCTGTTTTAAGGTGTTTTATTCGAAAGTATAACAAACCTGGTCCTTCTAAGGATTTTACACAAAAAAAGATGCTATAAAGCAAACAAACCGATTCAATAACAAGTGCCAAAAAAGTCACAATTTTTCAAGCAAAAAAGAGCCTTTTTTTTTTTTTTGAAAAAGGAAGAAGACACTGCACTGAAAAGCAATCAGATGCTCTATTTCTTTTAGATCTCTCCAGTGTGAAAGCACCAATATGTTTGATTCAATGCAAAAAAATATCTACCAATATTTGGTAAATCTCTTGCATGCTACTACTGGTCCTTAGCATAACACAATTTCCTTCACTATAGCTTCTACATTCAGGCCTTACTTTTTGCATATTTTGTCTGCAAAACATTTAACATGTGTCAGTTTTGGCCAGTGAGTAATCCCATTTGCATTCACTGTGTTGAATTTATGTGGTTGAATTTAAGTCAGTGAGTTCAGTGGGTTTAAAAACATATTAAATAAAAAACGTATTAAAATATATTAAAACATAATCAAAGTGGTGCTCAGATATCTGGGAATGATTTAAGTAAAGCTCAGTTACAAGACACTCCTTTTCCGCTCATCCTCCCATCAGTGTTTGATAGTTTCTGTGCATTTTGCTGACAAATAGAAAGTGTGAACTTGGTCTACCACCATCAGTGGAATAGACTGCAAGAGAATGAAGTGGATTTTTTTTTAATATATGGTAGTGTCTTAGTTTCCAGGAAAGAATCTCACAGAGACTGTACGAGTTGTTGGAATTGGGGTCTGCCATTGAAAAGTTCGGTTTGAAGGTTAAAGGAACTAAAACCCAGTTGGCAGTTTTGGCAAAATCAGAATTGCAGAAATAGGAGTATGTCATGTTTTATTTCCATGAGAGTTCCAAGAGTCTAATGCTCCTTTGCTTTGCCCAGTTGCAGGTGTGTCTCTCTTCAACTCCAGTATTTTTTTAGCTGTGCTTGTGTCAGACACTTTAGCAAGTAAGGAATTACTAATACAGTGTTGTCTTCAGGCTTCAGCCTTAGTATTATGATTTGTAGGTTTTCAGAACCTGTGCTAAGTCTTTCATCCTTCACACACTCATGTTTTTGAAACCCACAAATGCCACATTACACCACATCCCCTTAAACCAACCTGCAAAGCTCACAGCACATCCATCCTCAGCTACTGCACCATAGCTGTGTGAGGGCAGGTGAAGATTAGATATTAGAAAGAAATTCTTTACTGTGAGGGTGGTGAGGCACTGGCACGGGTTGTCCAGAGAAGTTGTGGCTGTCCCATCCCTGGAAGTGTTCAAAGTCGGGTTGAATGGGTCTTAGGGCAACCTGGTCTAGTGGAAGGTGTCCCTGCCCGTGTCAGCGGGGCTGGAGCTAGATGATCTTGAAGGGTCCTTCCAACCCAGACCCTTATAGGATTCTATGATTCCCTGAAATCTGGGGCACAACATCTGAAACAAGGCTGGGGTCTGAGTCGTGGAGGAGTAAGGTTTCATTAGTACATTCAAGGTTTAGACTTTCAAGAGAGAAATGTCACAAGAATGTGATTCAGTCCTTATCATACATTTCCATATGTATTTCTTATGAAGAAGACCAAGAACTGATAGGTGCTTTCTAAACCTCTTCCTTTATGTTTTTAAATGCTGCTGGTAAAGAACAATATCCTGGGATGGCATTTAAAAACTCAACTTCTGTTCCTTAGCAGTGAGGAGGACTCAGTTCCTGAGAAGCTCAGCCCATAATCTAACAAAACACTTTTAAAACCACAGATTTTCAATGTTTGGTTTATGGGGTTTATCACTTTTTTTCCTCATAAACCAGTTTAGAGATTAAAAAACATATTTTACCATCTTGATGCAAATTATTGATGGATTTTTTTCTGTTGCATTTAATAAACTTGAAGTGAAAATACGATTTTTTTATTATTTTGACAAAAGTACTTTTAACGCGTTTTATCTCTGTTATCTGTTTTCTCTGTGTGCAGATACATATACTTGCATAGCATTGCGTATACACATTAGTTTTCCAACAGGTATAAATTCCAGGCCATGTTGTTACATGAAGCAGGGCACTATCATTTATTTACACTTTCTCAGCTCGGCTTAAGTTCTAATATATTTCCAGCTGAGTAAAGATGAGCCCTCTGAGTAGGAAGACGTTTTTGTCCAATTTCCATCAGTATCTCAGCCCTTCATTCTTCTTTTCTCCCTCCCCCTTCCCACTTACCTTCTTACACTGTCTCAGTCTTTTGTTCATCCCTTCTAACCTCACAATCTAACAAAACACTTTTAAAACCACAGGACAGTATTTTTCCAAAGTCCTCTGGATGCCCAAATAGAGACATTTCAACATTACCTGATTTCCAAGAGATTAGGTGACTGATGAATACATGCCTCCTGGAGGTGTCTGAATCACTTCCCATGGAAAAAAAGACACAGAATATCACAATCAGTTTCAGATTCCCAAGTGCATTCCCAGTTCAGACAGATGCAGGTTGCTGCATGTATGTGTCCTGTTAGCGGTGGCAATTATTAAATGAGTCACACATAATTGAGACTTTCTTTTTATTGGTAATTGTTCTAAGAGGGTTTTCCTGTGATCCATTGAGTAACATCTCTTTTCTTCAATGCCAGAATGTATAAAAAAGGCAAATTGGCCTTCGAGTGCCCAAAGGGATGAATTTCTTTTGTTCTCTCTTTCAGGTTATTCCAATCTGACCACCACACAGACGTCATTATTTTAATGTTGAATACTCAGATAAGGGTACCATGGATGTAAAAGAGAGGAAACCGTATCGGTCTCTGACTCGTCGCCGTGACACTGAGCGTCGCTACACGAGCTCTTCAGCTGAGAGTGAGGACAGCAAGGTACCCCAGAAGTCCTACAGCTCCAGCGAGACCCTGAAGGCTTATGATCAAGATTCCAGGTTGACCTACAGCAATCGGGTCAAAGACATGGTGCACCAGGAGGCCGATGAATTCTGCCGAGCAGGTGGGTACTTCTCAGCAGATGGAGCTGTAAGCAGCGTGACTGAATCAATGGAGAGCTGGAACTGGGTGGGAGGCTACCTCTGAAGGACTCTGAGGTTGAAAGAAAGATATAAGAGAGAGATTCAAAGATCATCTTCATTGTATTGCACAGACATTGCATGCAGACCAGTGTCTTTAAGTGGTGTACCCATACCCCATGTTCATTAGCACTTTCTGAGACATATTTTCTGTGTCCTAGTCTTTATGCCTCCAACAGCACTTTGCCACTTCCTTCTATGAGACTAGACGCCCCGTGCATGTGCTGTACAGTACTGACATGGTGTGGAAAGCTCTTGCCTGCTCAGGAGAACTTTCACTATGTTGTGTGCCTGCTCTGTCATTAAGGAAGTCAACAAGGATGCTGAGGCAGAAGATACTGCAAGGAGAGTGCCACTGTCTAGAATGTCCATCTGGTCTACAGCAAAACTCAAGAAACCTGGAAGAAGGAAGGCAACTGAGCTCCCGATGGGATGAACCACCCTTGGCATTGTACATGGCCTGCAGGCTTTAGGTTTGACTTGGGACATGCTCCAATATTTTAGGAGTAAGGAACCACTTTTAGGACTTACAGGAGCCCTTTAAGTGCATCTGGGTCACAGTCTCTGTGAAGATGTGGAATTTCAAGGGTCACCATGGGCACCACAGTCCTAATAGAGATTCCAGATATTCTCTTTTTTATTGCTACTCTCGAGTCAGTGCAGTTACATTTTCACTGCTGCTGTTACCTATGTGAGTTAGATTTCTGCCCCTGATATGTCTTGTCTTCATTTTTCTGTAGAGGCACAAGTGTTGTAGTTCAGAAGCCAAGCAGGACTTCACATAAATTATTTTTAGAAGTCTATCAAGAAAGGCGCAAAATGGCAAAGTGAGTCAAATAGCGTAGGCAGCATTCCAAAAAATTAACATAAACTAGCCAACCCAGAGTGCTCTGAACACATTCACTGCAATTTGGAGGAGCGGATTCCCCAAAGGGAAGGCATATAATTGCACTCTTTTAACCTGGGGGCTGCTTAATTTCACTCCTTAAACATCATGCACTTGTGGTTTGGTGGAAGACACATCTTTAAGGCACACACAAGCAAATTGATTTGCAGAAGTATCTTTGTGTACATGGCTTTGGTGTTTGTATTTCAGGATAGCTGCAACATGAAATAATCAACAAAAGGGCCAGTAGGTGTTGTCAATAGTACTATGACATCATAAAAACACTTTCCCTCTTAGCAACACTGAAGTACTTCATCCTCTCTCAGGAATCTGCAATGTTATAAAGAAAAGGAAACTTTAGGTCATTGAGTTTGCTCACTTCATACAATATATTCACCATGCAGGATAGATGTGAATTAGTCCAGGTCAGCGGTTTTCAACTTGAGGGTCTATGAGGCCATGCAGGTCCATAGACTTCTCCTAAGAAGCCCACAAAAGGCTACTTTTCTTGAAAAGGGAGTATAAATTTGCTAGGCATAAATTCATACAAATTCATAGGAAAATTTTGGAGTGTACTGAGAAATAGTAACAACAACTGGTCGAAGTGGCTGAAATAATGGAGAAGTTAAAATTAACCAGGTACGGGCATCAGTCCTGTTTCTGATATAGCACTCACAGGTTGTTCAGTTTCAAGCTTTTTCCTAGTTTATCCTGAGAATCTCTAAACTGTCCTGACGGTTAACAATAACCCCAGACTTTCTGTGCCACATTTTCCAGTGGCAGTAAGCCATGAATGGACCTCATTTTGTGATGCTGCTTGGACTCCAGCCAACTGAAACCAAGCCTTATTAGCCTGCTCGACACAACAAGGCCAAGTGAATTTCTCTCATGCATTGGTTTGGAAGGCAGAGGAGGGAAGCATTTCAAATAGATCAAATAAATTCAGTAAATAAACAAGTCAGCATTTAAATGGTTTTAGCTAGAGTGAGTGCCAGCAAATGTGCAAGTCAGCACAGGAGAAAATAGACCAGATCTGAATTAAAAAGTCTCAGATATTTATTATCTTCCCTTTATTGACTTGAGTTCTTCCAGCTTAAAAGGCAACAGTGAGCATAGAATATGAAAATCAATGCATCTGCTGCTGTTTATTGCAAATAAATTTGATTTTCAGTTAATTGTAGCAGTCATTTTTCATAATTTATGAGCTGCTGTTACTGGATAGCATCAGTCATGCTGCATGTTGATGTGCCTGATGATGCTGAGTGTGGCTTGTTTCAGGGGAAGGTAGAACTCACAGTCAGTGACTCAAACACACAAGCAAAACCAAAAGATGATTTCCAGTCCTCTAAAAAGGATGATTTAAAAATTATCCCCACCTTGCACATACGTCAAAACTGGAAAAGAAGAGCAAGGTCTCTGTGGAGATACTGCTTCCTTGTGTTTACTACTTAGGTCAAGTTATTTGCTACCTCATGCCATGAAGTCGTAGAGGACACCCTCACAAACCACTTTGCAATCAAGTTAAATGGATTACTTTGCCACAAGCTTGCATGGTGCTTCCCAAGCAAAGCCCAAGGGTTGGACAGAGGTGTGAGCCCTAAGCCACCTTTTCTGTCCACTCTGTCTGAAAGCTTTAATCTTGTTTGGTCAATTAAAAAGGTGTGAAGTTCATGAATGCTTTATGAACTTTGAGTGCTGTCAGCTGCAGATCCGTGACCAGCTGAACCAGAGTTACTTACTCCTGCCATCAAACAGCTCCTTCTCTGAGCTTTACTTGAAAATGTTGTCCAGTGTCATTATTTACCTTGCGTTCAAGTATCTGCTCTTTGTTCACTGAGAGCTGCAAAGTCTACTGAATGAAAAAATGTAGTAAAATAGTATCTAGTTTAGCCCAGCTGTCTTCTGGCAGGTGTGCTCTAATACAAGAGACTTTCCCTAAGCAGCAGGGTTCAAGGACAAGCCCAGCGTGTTTCCACATGTGCGAAAGCATACTCTGGAAAAGTAGAAATCTGATTATTTCTTTTGGATACACATTTTCCACTATGTTGCTATTTAACATCAACAAATGGAAATGTGAGGAGAATCCTATGATTGTGGGGTCTTGAGAAAGGACAAAATGATAATTCAGTTTTGGATACAACATTGAGATGCAGACTAGATGAACTGATATCAACAATGAGTAGGTATGAACTTCAGTGTTCACAGGTAGTATTGTACCTGAACTTTCCTGGGGATTGTTTATTCAGCTTTATCTTGTTGAAATATGTCTGAGCTGAAAACACTCCTCAGTTCCTTCATCCATCCAAAGCACAGCGTAACAGAAGCAGGGGTGCATTGAGCTGTATAAATGCGATGTGTGGCTAAAGGCACTCATGGACAGCCAAAACCTTTTGAAGACATTCAGGGTTGAAAAATAAATGCACGCATTAATAAATAAATGTGGATTAAAATTGCTCTCCCCAGCCTCCTTGTGCAACTTTCCAAACAAAGTGTCCTAATATTTGAAGCCTCATTCACATCAATTCAGTCTGATTTTGAAGCTCTGCAGGTAACTAGTCATGAAGTCATGAGTCACTTTTCAGGTTGTATTTTTAGTCAGCTAAACAATTGCATCTATTTGCAGCCAAATAACCTCTGCTGTGGCTGTATCAGAATGAATAGCTAAACTGAGTCAAGGTGTGAGTGGTCAGCAAGGGGAAAGTGAAATCGCCAGAGGAAATTTAAATCCCCAGTATGTAATTTCAGGGATTTCAATGAGCAGAACTCACTCAAATTGCCTATTGTAGTGAGGTTGCCAGGTGTATGGTAGGACTTTGATCATTGCACGCCTCATTTTGCTTTTCTCCCAAGAAGATTACTTTTTGCCTCTCCTAAAGAGTTCCACATCCGTCTTTGCTTTCAAATTTGATGATTTCATTTAACATGCCCTGAGTTTTTGTCAGCTTCCAGAAGCAGGAATCCAGCTGCTTTTGGTCTTGGCGTACAAGAAAGGAGGTTGTTGTGAGGTGGGGGCCAGTCTTGTCTCCTAAGTAACAGGCAATAGGACAACAGGAAATGGCCTCAAGTGACACCAGGGGAGATTGAGATTGGATGTTAGGAAAAATTTCTTCACTGAGAGGGTGGTCAAGGATTGCAACAGGCTGCCTACAAAAGTGGTAGAATCATTGTTTCTGGAAATGTTAAATAGAGGTGTAGATGTGGTGCTTAGAGTCTGATCTAGTAGTGGACTTGGAAGTGCTGGGTAATGGTGGGACTTGATGACCTTAAAACACCTTTTTAAACCTTAATGATTCTATGGTCACTTGGTCTCAGACTAAGCAAGACCACAAAAGCGGGGACTCTTTGGTGTGATGTCAGTCCCATATGAAGACAGAGGATGAACATTCCTGCCATTGAATTGTGCTAGATAGAACTGTGCCCTAATAAAGAATAACCAAACCTATGTGTTTTCTCATAGGAGCCAACTTCTCTTTGCGAGAACTGGGTCTTGAAGATGTGACACCCACACATGGAACTTTGTACCGGACCGATATCGGGCTGCCTCACTGTGGCTACTCCATCAGCGCCGGATCGGATGCCGACACAGAGGCAGACGTGGTCATGTCGCCCGAGCACCCAGTGAGGCTCTGGGGGCGCAACACCAAGTCTGGACGTAGTTCCTGCTTGTCGAGCCGGGCCAACTCCAACCTCACCCTCACCGACACAGAGCATGAGAATACTGAAACTGGTAAGTGGTGACAGCGAGTGCGGTGTCAGCCTTGAGCCCTACCAGGAATGACTCTTCTTACCACTCCACCTTAATCCTCCTTAGGTTTTGTGTTGGGTTTTTTTTTTTATCAGACTCGATAAAAACACTCTTTTAACAACCCCATGTCATGGCCTTTTGTACTGTCCTACAGAGTGTTTGTTAATGAACTGCTGGAGAAGCTCCTACTTATTTATCACAGCGACAGAGATTATTAAGTAACTGTAATACTCTCCCTGCTTTTTGCAGCAACCAAAAAGCATTTAAATCTCCCCTCCCTTGGCTAATGCTACTCTTATCTTTGCTACAGATTTTCGGGGCAGATAATTTCCTTCTTTTTCTTGCTGGTTCCTTGACAGGAGCCATTTCATTTATGTAAATGGACTGACTGCTCTCTGAAGGAAAACAATGGCAAAATATTTTTAGAAGCCTTCTTCTAAATAAAAGCTGAAGGTCACTGTTTTTTTTATCTCTGTGACTTTACATCCCCAGCTGCGGGGATTCCTGCATGCGTTTTGTAGGTCTGTGAACATTTTGGTCAGCACTTCTGCCAAGCAATGTAGGAAGGAGAGAGGATTTTGATTCAATTGCAGCTTGACCCAGTAGTTCATCCAGCCCTATATGCCTTTGCACCTTTAATTCAATTATAGTACAGTCTGCTTCTTAATATAGCTGCTGCATACAAGTCATCAGGCACTTGAGCTCGGCACAGAAAGCTGATGTGAAATGACTGTATCGCTTGTTCTTTTCATGCTTTTTGCCACAGTATTATAGTGACAAATGATGATAAGTTTTCCTCTGGAAGCCATGACATGGTGAGACATATACCACCCACATGATTTTATGTTTAACTCCAACAAAATTACAGTAGAAGCTTATTAAGTTTCTGCTCAGAGATAATGATGTATTAGGCAGAGTTCAAAGATAAATGGCCTTCTGTTTAAAGAATGTACAGACGAATCTTTTTAAATTATCTTTACCATATTTTTTAAGTTTCTCAGTGTAATATCTTACAGGCAGACACACAGTGTTAGGTTATATTGTCTTCCTTCTGATCCTCGTGTTTTGATGAAAAATCAGAGGGATCATCAGGGTCTATTAAAGTTTTGCATACTCACTAGACAACAGCCAAAAGCTTGAGCTTCCATTCCATTTGTCTCTATCCAAAGCTCTCTCTTGTGCTTTCCATGGTGGTGTGTGAGCAGCTGTGTCCCATACTTTTTTCTTTCTATGCCTACTCAGAAAACCAAAATACAGAATTTTAGTTTTGAGGTTTGTTTTTTTTTGGTCTTGAGAGAGAAGAATTGCATTATCTGCTGGAGTCTTTTTCACTCATTTCTGTAATGCTATCTCTACATTTGCAAATGCAACTTTGTACCTACAGATCACTTACAAACAAAATTCTATTAGCAACAACACATTAGCAACTTCATATGCCTTTGAAAGGCTTTTCTGAAAGCAATCACAGAGGCACTAATACTCATGTCAGGAAAGAGACAACCTTGAACTCCTCTTCCCTTAAATTTAGTGATACACTAACCAGTCATTGAAGCATCATTTCATAGCAATTAGAAAAAGGGAAATAAAGAAGGTGGAGAACATATAGTGCTATACAAATGTAGAATCAGTTTCTTTGGGCCCTAGGCATTTGTAGTCTTAGATACTGGGTGTTTTGGATGAGAAAGGCTATATTCATACCCAAAAATGCAAAATCTTTGTAGCACAAATAAAATCTAGATCACTATGATATCCAGTATGTAATTGTATTGTTAATATTGACAAAAAAGAGATGATGGGACTTGAGGGAAAATATTACAATCCAAACTGTGCTGGTGATCAGCTTCATCTGATGCTTAGAGTTTCCTGGGAATATGTCATGGACATGAGCCAGGTTCAGGTCAGAAAAACTTGTCCAGAACATATTATTTCAATATAGGGATTGCAGTTGAGTGGGTAGTATAAAACATATCCAAAGAAAGGTTGCAATGGAAGAAGAACAGAAGGATTAAGGAAAAGTCTTAACTGTACACAAAATTTGAGTGTTTTCTTTGAGTAATTGCTTAGCACTGATAAAGGTGTGAGAACCCTTTGTGCACAAAACCCTCATAGCCTGAGACCTGCTGTTGGAGCAAATGAAGCCTGAGATCATCTCAGAAGCTTTGTCTGGCAAATACAAAGGTTGCTGCGTGTTTGCTTCCTCTGCACATAAGCAGTGTTACTCTGGGCTGCTAGCTATCACACAGGCAATTTTGAGAAAACCCAGATTTATAGGAGAAATATTTGCAAGAAGACATGAAATTTTGCTAATGGCAATGTAAAATAACATAATGCTATGACTCAGTTTACAGGATACCTTTATGAGTCAATACTAATTGTTGACAGTATTGATAGAAGTTATAGCCTTTAGCTGAAGTCAATATGGACTTTATGAACCTGCCATCAATAGAAAATTTTATGGGGCCCATTAAACAAACTTTCCCAATGAAGGTCAACATCAGCAATTTTTATGCTGTTCATTATTTATACAAAATAAATAATCAGAATTTACTTTTGATGTTTGTAAATCCAAAGCTGTCAAAGCACAATTCTACCAAGACATTTGTCGTGTTCTTAGCAAAGGGGAGATTTGCCCTTGAAAAGCTGGTTTGTTTTTATTTCAGAAACGGTGATGTCTTGAAAGAACAGATATGCTGCTCAGAAAGTGCAGTCACAATCCACCCCTCTGTCTTTAAGGAAACCTATGGGGTGCTCAGGTGCCATGACACATTGCAGTCCCTAAATCCCTTGCACAGGCAGCTGGCATAGAAAGTCATGTGCAGCTTTATCTAAGTTGTTCCCAGGCTTTCATAGAATTCCAGAGTGGTTTGGTTTGGAAGCAGCCTTAAAGATCATCTAGTTCCAATCCTTTGCCATGAGCAGGGACACCTTCCACTAGAAGGTTGAGTGTTGCCAGGAGTCTGAATGCTTTTTTTAGATTAAGAGTTTGTTTCCACTGAGGAGTTGAGTTATAACTCTGGCATCACCCTGATCTCAGATCCTGCACACCTAATCAGCCACACCTAAGCAGCTTCCCCTCCAGTGGGCAGTGCATTTCGCTCGACCTGGATAGTCACTTTGCAGAGTGAGGGAACAGAGGGGACAGCTCAAATTGCTGCACCTTGTCTGGGGATAGGGCAATAATTCTGTGTTGCTGATGTAGCAGGCACTTTATATAGCTCAAGGGTTTTTCTGTAGCATGACCATCTAGGCTGAGCTGTAACTGTGAACTCCCATTAACAGTTCAGACTCAAGCACGGAGGGCAGTTTGGTTCCTGGAAGTCTAGCAATGATGTTAGGAGAACCTCTTTCCTCTACTATTTTGCACTATTTCTCAGCAAGACTGATTCAAGGAAAAGAAGTTCCTGAAGTGGCCATTTGGATTGAAGCCTGGACTTTACTGGCTCTACCTCAGGTAACCCTGAGCAGGCTTTGTACTGAGCCAGAAATCATTTACTATAGAGAAGAGCACAGTGAAGAAGAACAAAGTAATAGTTTTCCAGAAATTGATTTGTTTTGCAGAAATTTAGTCATATACTAGGGAAAAAAAAATATTTCTAATCATAAGAATTTAATCATAAAAATACAGTACCACAGGATAATTTATATTGGAAGGCATTGCTGAAGGTCTCTGGTCCATCTCCTGCTTTAAAGCAGGGCTAACTTATGAGTCAGATTGGGTCACTCAAGGCCTTGTTCAGTTACACTTTGAGTATTCACCAGGATGGAGAGGTCACAACCTTTATATCATGATTCTGGTGCTGACCACGCTTGTTGTGAACAACTCTTCTCCTAAGAGCTAGTAGGGATTTCCACTGCCACAACTTTTGGCAGTGTCCACAAAGTTGCTCCCAGTAAGTATCTCCAAGAACATTCTGACTCCATCTTCTGGACATCATCCATACCTAAAATAGTTAAAAGGCAGCAGCTAGGTCTCCCTTTAGCAATGTCTTCTACTAGCTGAACAAAGCCACCTGGATCCTCCTCTCCTCATAAACAGTTTATAGGCAGTTAGGCACTGGAGGAGATAGTCAGAGGAGTCTGAGGAACTCCAGTGTCAAAAGTTTTTAAGTGTAAACTAGCAAATAGTCTAGTTTAGGGGCTTAGAATGATGTAGACGAGATGCTGGCATAGTCAGAGTGGTTTTCCATGCTGGCCTCTGAAATCTACCTCTTTCTCCAGTTTCAGTGTTTGTAGCATTGCTATACTCTCTTTGACTTTGGGGTGATGCAGGACTGTTCAGTCTGGCCTTTGAGCACTTCAGGCTTTTGTACTGCCTAGGGCACTCCTAACAGATGTGGAGATGGACAGTGTTTGTGTGTAAGCACCCATGAAATGGGCTGTGAATATTTCCTCTGGGTCTGTACAGGAGATCTCAACCCAGGTCCACCCAAAGTGTTAGGAATCATGCTGGCAGTCCCTGGAGAGATTTGAACTTGAGAGATGGGGAGAAAATGTAGATAATCCAATATAAAATCCCTTGACCACAAGGAAAAAAAAAAAAAAAAAGCAAACAAACAAAAACAAAACCAACCAACCAACCAACCAAACAAAACAAAACAACCAAAAAACCAAACCATTTTTCAACTGTCTTCAGTGTGACAATGAGCTTACTATATTACTCAGCACAATCACTGCAAGGTTACTTTAGACCTGAGTCAACCGACATTTTAACATTTGTCTTTCTGAAAGTGGAGTTGCAGCCCTTTTTTTTAAATAATAAAAAAAGTACAGCTTAACTTTCAACTGTTCGAAAGAAGCTGTGTCAAACTAAGGATTCTGGGTTCAGTGTTAATATCCACCAAAGCACGTATTTGGTTAAATGTGAGAAGTAATAGCAGGGAGGGGAAGCAGTTTCTTCATTAGCAGGACAAGTCAGCAATGATTAATGCCATGCAGAGTGGAACTGATGTTTCTGTCTGTCATCATCTCTCTCTTGGAAAGAATGTGGGCAGTATCAAACAGCCAGAAGGATCTCACAGGCAGGATGATCAACATCAGATGGCTTCAAGTTCAACTGATCAAGATGCTCAACTGTGATCTATCGTGTAAAGAAATTCTTGCAGCAGAAGTGTTGCTGAAGGGTGACTTGAGTGGACCAAGAGTTTAGTAGACATGAATAGAAATACCACATCTAAGCACCCTTGGAGCCAAAATTCAGGATGCAGGACCTTTGCTGTCAAATTGCCCTGTGGGACTTCTTTCCATCTTCACAACTCAAAACTATGTAGGAAACATCATCCTGCAAAAACTTTTGCCTGCCTTCCGTGTTTGCAAAAGGGTTGAAAATGGCACTACTGGAATCAAATCACCCATTTAACAATTAACTGGATGCAGGTTTGATCACCACACAGCTGTTGGTCACCTCTGTCTAGGAAGAGGAGTTTAATCTCAGGGTTCATTTATCTTTAGCTATGCATCTGAAAGCACCAGTCAGTGGCAAAAGTGATATGGTGACTTCACTAATACAGACACTTACTAGTGAAAGGATTAAGAGCACCAATTCATTTTGGACCCACATCCTACAAAGAGGAATAGTTTTCCTTTCCGTCTCACCCCCTTGATTGTTTGTGGACAAGCTGGATGGGGCTCTGAGAAATCTGGTCTAGTGGAATGTGTCCCTGACCATGGCAGGGGAATTGGAAGTGGATGATATTTAAGGTTCCTTCCAATCCAAAACATTCTATGAATTTTTCATTTAGTCTGTACTATTCTGGGTTGTATTTAAATGAACTTTAAAACTGTCAAGCAAACAAACAGCCCAATATCCAGACCTGCTCTCCAAGCCTTACCAAACTGACCAGAAAGGTAGAGGATATGTTACAGTTAGCCTTCGCTTTCTCATCAAATATATTGCCTTTCTGGAATATTATCATAAGCTTTTGTGAAATGGAAGCATAGTGGCAATCAGGAGCTTTAAAGCTCACGTGATAGCTCTGCTTGCTCTGCTATCACAGACTCAACTCAGCCATTTTTAATTGACATAGTACAAGATTTACAGAGCATTTCTTACAGTAACCACCACACTCTCTGCTTCTACACTGCTGAAGCCATTACTACTGCTGGAAAGAGTGCTTAAGAAACTGTGCAGGGTATGAGGACTCAATAGAACTGAATGTTTATATAGAACATATTAGAAACACAGGGGTATATTAAAGCAGGAAATAATTAAAGACAAGTGTTTCAAACAGGGAACACCAAAGAAATTATATGTTTTTATTTTTCCTGGGTAGATAAGAAATCTGACCGATGCTTTAATTTGTTCAGTGGTGACTTACACAGAGCTCACCACAGCCTTCGAAGGCTCTTGTTGCCATTCAGCACAGGTATATCAGGTCTTAGGTGCATACTGGTAACTATCTGCTTTCGCAAAACAACATGCCCAAGTCATACAAATCCCAATACTCTCGGTTAAATACACCGTAACATGCTGTTTGCTGCAAGGTTTCTGGTATCCATTCTGGCTTCTTATTAAACCAGAAAGCTGTCCTGATGATCAAGCCACGTGCTCTGGAATTTCATCAGCTTTTTCCAAATATTTTCCCTTCAGAACTGTTTTACAAAGCTAAGAACTTTGGGCAAACAGTAATTGTTTGTGTGTGTTGGTTCTGTTCCCTTTGATTCTTGAGAGCTCATCTCCTAATGTTGTCTATATTTGCTACCAGAGGCCTTGCAAGGTTCTCCTAAATAGCTCTGACCCTCTGCAGAGGAAGGATTTTTACTCAGTCTTCTTAACATTCACCTTCCTATTTCCCAAATCATGTTGACCCAAATCTTTTGCCCATAGTACAGTTCATTATATCAGTGCAATTAGCAGTGACAGAATTACTGTATAATCTCAGCATTACGTATAATTTGTTAATACCCCAGGTGATAATCCATGGTGACTTTTCTTTTTATTACCATGTTTTGCTGAGTAATTTCCTTTCAGGCTTCATACACTCTATTGTTAATATTGTTACCGTGGTTGCAACATCATCTCTTTTTTTTCTCCTTTGAATTAAGCAGCGCATGATAAAGCACTTCCAGTAAATGAGTGTGTGCTTCAGACACACTTCTTCTGCAAACCGTGTAGGTAAAAATGTGATACTCGGACTCTGGCGTATTCAGAAAGGAGATTAAAAAAAAAAAACAAAAAACCAAAAACAAAAACAAAAAAACCACCCCACAACCAACCAAACAAAAACCAAAAAAA
This sequence comes from Oxyruncus cristatus, assembly GCA_013399855.1. NCBI lineage: Eukaryota > Metazoa > Chordata > Aves > Passeriformes > Cotingidae > Oxyruncus > Oxyruncus cristatus. The sequence goes on along the minus strand of VXAY01000695.1, from coordinate 630,159 downwards.
AAACCAAAACCAACCAAACAAAAAAAAAGCCACAAAATAACCGCAACCCAAAGATTTTCACAATAAATAAGGATAAAAAATGTTCTGTGAGCTATACATTATTGGTTTCCCTTACAGCTTTTAGTAGGGGAAGGCAAGAATAAATTAGAATTACCCAGTTAAGATTAGGCATCTGCTGGCTGTCATCTTTCACTTGCCTCCTATCAATTGTAACCATAATATTAACAAGATGTCTCAGCCTGAAATAAAAATTTGCCAGAACCCTGACCACTAAAGTTCCATCATGGATCACAGAAGTTAGTGAAGAACTACAAAAAGGAGTAGCACATTCAGAAAGTAATTTTCACTAATACCCTTCCTTGTTTCAGTTTCTCAAAACTCTTACACTGCTCCCTTCCAGGTAGGATTTGCAAAACATTCCTCATTTTAATGGTACGCGGGGATTGCTTGGATATTGCAATTTACTGAAGCCACCTTACAGAGATATTCAGAGACTTGGTGATCACTTGAAATGTGGAGGCCAGGGGAAGGAATGTGCCTTCAGGCTCTCAAACCATAAAGATACCAATATTCCTATGAAGAATATTAGTCCTAAAAAGGAGACTTTTAACTACATGACCATCAAATGGTACATTCTCCACTGAAAAATGTCTCCCTTGAAGGCTGTTACATCTTCCTTACTTGTGATCCAACTTTCTAACCACTGACATTCTTGATGATGGATTCCTCATATTTTCTGTCCTCGAATTTTTTTTGTCCTTTTTTAGATATTAGCCCTGAGATGCTTCTTGAAAGTGAATAGGTGAGTCACCACCTCACTTCTTCACAAGAGTTTCAGAAAAAGTTTTATCTCAATGGGGCAGTACATTGATGGTGTTTAGGACAACAGACCCTTAATCACTCTCCACATTCAACCAACTCCCTTCACACTGGGTGTAAAACAGCCTTTCAAATGGGGATGTCACTGTCTGTCAGGAAGGATTCGACCCACTCAAGAGCAGATTGTCTGTTTGGTCACACCACAGAGGGAGCCAGCAGCATCTTTGCTCCCCATTTAAGAAGCAAAGGCACCCAGTAGTTATCTGAGTTTAATACTTCAATTACTGCATTAGTGATCAGTGTCTTGATTTTGTTCCGCAGCAAAAGAATTCCAACTGATTTCCAGGGCTATAATTTATCTCATTGCTGGCCTCTTTGTCTCTAGAGGAAAAGAAGTCTTTCCATTTTCTTGTTTTATCATTTTTTATTCCCATACGGTATGTCCCATAGAGAATGTATTTTCTGTATTGCTGTAATTTGCATCTGAAAGGATGCTGACATTAAAGCCTTTCTCAGCGTTATTCTGCCGTAATGAACTGCAGTTCAATATAGGTTAGTGTGTAGGTTTCACATTATTATTATTGTGATGATGGTGAAAAAAGGCACAAACTCCAGAAACTCATTAATAACCTGGATATATCAGTGGAGATGACATGTAGAAACAACACTAACAGGTAAGAATTTCGTGTTCTTTTCAATTACACCATTATTTTTTGTCCTTTCCGTCACCACTTTAAACTGTCTTGTCATGGAGATCTTTTTTAAGGAAAATAATTGCATTTATTAATATTGCAGACAAGCTGACAAGTATGCTGGAAGCAAATCTGTGCCTTCCATATTCTCATGTCTGTATTTCTGAATTCCCATTTGGACAACTGGATCTGCTTCTGAGTCCAGAACACAGAATATTACTCCACATCTGGTTCAGTCTCCTCCCATGTCCCTTGAGGTATCTGGCTTTGCTTCTTTCAGTGAAGATGTGTCTTTATCCATAAGCAGAACAAAGTGAGAGGAAGGAGCATGTTATTTTTGTTTTACCCATGCCCAGAGGTGCACACTGAGCTCCAAATAAAGGAAAGCATAGCTTCTGCCATGAGAATTTCTTCATTAAAATCTCATTGCTTTATTTCTCAGAGGATTTTGATTAACTTTTAGCAACTTTATTCAATCAAGGGCAGTGATTGAAAATGCATTACTGCCCTAATTCTTCAAAGTTTGCAGTTTCTTTGGACTGCCCCTAAAAACTTTAATTATAGACTCTAGGACAGTTTGTTGTTTTCTTTTTTCCATCCCAGCACAGATCACGTTGAACCATGTATATAAAAAGAAAAAAATAATTCCTTATTTTTTACACAGGCTAATAGTGACAGGACAATGGGAACAGTTTTAAACTAACAGTCAGGAGATTTAGATCATGGTGTTAGGGGGAAATTCTTTACTGTGAGGGTGATGAGGCATGTTGCCCAGAGCAGTTGTGGCTGCCTTATTCCTGGAAATGTTCAAGGCCAGGTTGGATGAGATTCTGAGCAACCTGCTCTAATGGAAAGTGTCCCTGCCCATGGAAGTGGGGCTGGAACTAGATGATCTTCAAGGTCCCTTTCAACCCAAATAATTCTGTGATCCTGTGATTACATCTGGAGACACAACTGGTTTAAGAGGTTGCCACCCTGAGTACCCACTCCCATGCCCTTGCAGAGGTTCTCTATCCCCATGGTCATTATAATTCAACTGTTCATGTAGTCCAGCTCTGAGTTATCCCTCAAAAACATGTGATTTAAAACCTTTCCTCAAGGGTGCCAGCACACAGAGCTCTGATTTCAGAGCTGCCGCTCCACTCCTGTCCCACAGAGAGATCAGTTCAACACAAGATACAGCAGCAGAAATCCCACTGAACAGAAAATCTCTCTGATTTGGGTCAAATAAGGGCCAGTGACTGAGGGTAGTATAATAAAAACACCTGGGAGCTATTTAAGCCAGCTTTGCCAGTGAGGAAGCATTGCCAAGCTTTCTTGGAAATGCACCCCTGTTCCAACTTCCTAGCGACAGCGAGCGCTGTCTTTGTTCACACCAACTCATTTTCTGTTGAAGACTTATTTTCTTCTCCAATATCCAGCACTTTTATTACCCTTACTTTGGGAGGAGGAGGGTAAAATTATGACCGAATTCCATTTTCCATTTAAATGTAGTTTTGATGTGTATTTCAAACAAATGCAAAACAACAACAAAACAAAAAAAAATCAGAAAAAGCTAGTAATCATCTACTGAATAAGAAATCTGTTGTTCACCATTTTCTCTTTATAAAAAATGTAAAAAAGTAGGAATCTGAATAAATGCATGCTAAACTATATAATTGCTGAAATAAATATGTATAGATATAGGGTACTTTTTGATTTAGCATAAAGAAGCAGCAAATTATACCAATCAGTGAGAATCAACCAGTTTTAAAAGAAAATAACTGAAAAGCACACATGCAAAACAAGATTAAAACTGATTATTTAAATCCAGATTCTCTGTTTCCTGGTTTAAACTATGATTACAATTTAAATCAAGCCACCCTGCCACAAATAGCTTAGGGACAATGATTTCTCTCACTTATGTAATGTGCAGGTTTTATAGCTGAGACAGCATCATGTTGCTTGTAAGGAACGTGCATATACTGAGTCTTCACCTCCAGCCACATTCTTAGTTTGGTTCTAGTTTGGTTCACGTGGATGAAGGAGGCAAGTGGTAATCCTCATCTGAAATAATGGGAATCTGGAAACCAACAAAAAAAATCAGGATGCTTTTTTCTTTTAGGTGTTTTGTTTTTTTATTAGGATGGAAATTAAGATGAGATTCAACTGCAAACTCAGAGCTAGGATTGGATGCTGATTCCCCAGTAATACAGGGGCTGGAAAAGCAGCCATAGCCCAAAATTGGACTATGAAAGGAAATGTCTCCCTCTCCCTTCTTTGGATAATTACATTCCACTTAACAAAATTCCCTTTGCTCCTGTAGTTGGACAGGGTGTTTCTCCTCCATTAAATTGCTCTGGTTTGCTGCTGTGCTCTACCAAGCAGCTGTTAATGTTCCGCCCCAGAGGTGTCTGCAGTTCAGTGATGGGTGAAATGATTAAGGCTCACAAGGCACTTGATCATTTGGAATGAAAGGTGCTACATAAACATACCCCATTAGTTTTATTAGTGCTCAACAAAGCAAACTTTGCCTGTCGCTGGTTCTACTCCTCCCTGGCATTTAGTACAAGTGTTCCCTCTGGAACACTTGCAGTTTTCTGGATGCATTCTTCAGCTGTCCTTAAAGAAACCTGTTTCTCAGACTGTTGATTTGACCCATCATATGTTGGGGGACTGCTATCAAATGAGTGTTGTGTTTGTAGAACTTTGAAGGAGTGTTAATCCTGGCCAGTTCTCAGGAAAAGGAGTGTAATGACCTTGGGTATTGTAGACACTTGTTCATGGTGTCAGGAGAGTAGAAAACTTGGCATGGGATCAGTCTACAAAGAAGAATAGGGAGAGGTCTTTGAGGAATGCCCCCAATGGAGATGTAGAGAAGTATGTTAGAAGTTTGATTCATTCAAACCCTCTTTGATTCATAAAGAGGGTTTGTTTGATAAAGACTGACTTAAACATTTATGCAAACAGAATAAAAACGCATGTATTTGTAAATTATATGTCTAAACCAGGCTTGTTGTGACACACATTACCAGGGGAAATGTGCTCTCCTTGTCCCCTCCCAAGCCACAGCATCCCTCAACCCCATCTGAATATTTTTGACTGTTGACTGGTTCTGTTCTGTCTGCAATGGACCCCTTCCACTGGTATGTTAACTGCTCTCAAATTAGGACTCAATTTGCTTTCTTTGGTCATTTTCCTTATGTGAATGGAGCAAGAAGAAAGCAGAAATCAATTCACAAGAGCTCCATGGGTCCTAAGGCTGAATGTTGAAACTACTATGTTAATTGTTGGATTGTTAGATACTGAATTCCTGGGGTTAAAAGGGTAGATATTGAGGTTGTAAGTACTGGAACTCACTACAATGCTTCTCAACATTTCAGTAGCTATTTAGCGGAAAACAAGAACAGAAGGGTTCAGACTAACTTTTCTCTGTAAACTTCATGACTATGGAAAAGACAGTTCCCAGAGGAATATTTTAGAAGGGATTAGTGCTTTTTCCTAGGGAGTTATTTTACCACCTTAGAGCAGAAGGTTTTTTTGAAGAGTTTTAGAAAGAGCCACTCTGAAGCAAGTGCAGCCCCCAATCATTTTTTTCTCAGTCATTGGCACCTCTGCACCATTGCATTCTCTGTATCAGGTTATGATTGGTCTCACATAAGCACAAAAAGTAAGTGAAGATATTCAGGAAGGGTTCCCAAAGGTACCTTAGACCCTACCATCTATTATTGTCCCTGAGCGGTACTCTGATAGATTCATGTCTCTGTAGACAATGATGAACTGAGTCCCTATCCTTCTTTTAGTTCTTTTCTTCTGGAGTTTCTCACTGTAAGTAATGTTTTCCAAACCTTTAACGCGCTCATGAGCCATGTAATGTTTATCAGTGTCCTCCCTGAACTGGATTTGGTTAATTCACTCTTGGCTTTGTCTAAAGTTCTTGCCAATACATTTGCATCCTTCAAGAGAAGAATGTCCAGACCAGGTTAGAGATGGGGAGAGGTCAATAGCCCTTTTCCCCAGTAGACACAGAGAGCAGATAGATTCTGCAGAGGAATCACTCAGATGTTTTCCTGGAGAAGCTACTAAAAAAAATCTCTCCCAGAACTGCTTCTCAGATTGATGTCTTATCGATGGTGGCATGTGGGGGTTGAGAGGATTGGAGGGACAGATGGTCCATAAGGTTCCTTTGAGCTACAGCCAGATTCAAAGGAAAAAAAAGAAGATTGGTGAATTTCTGGAAGAGCTTATTTCCTCCTTGGACTTAAACAGGGTGTTGAAATTCATCCAACAGACTCTGTAAAGCCTTTGGATTCTAAGAAGAAGACATAGATCTACAGCCTCATTATTGCTTATTCGGCTGTAAAACAAGGCTGTAAGGAAGGAGGGAGACAATAGGGTTTGCTTCCTTCCTGTTTATACCAGCTCTTCTCCAACTGGAAATGTGCTAATATGGCTGTTATGAAATAATTATTTCAGCATTGCTTCTTTTGGCACAAGTATCTGTCTGATCTTTCTGATTCCACGTAGACAGTTACTTTGAAATGAATAATTCCAAGTAATTTTCTAGGAATAATGATATTGGTATATTTTCAAGTCTAGCTAAGCCTATGAATAGGATTCCAGACTAGGATGAAAAAAAAAATAAAATTATGAGATTCTTTACTTGCATGTTTTTGGAAATATGGAGACATATCTTCACTTGCAAAAATACTATCCAAAAACTGGTTGGTGATTCTGGTTTCTAATATTTTCAAGTAAGAGTGTTAGGGGATTCAGAAGGTCACTAGCAGGGAGTATTTTGAAAATATCACTCTGCTAGGAAAGTTGATATGGTAAGACCAGGAATAAGGATTTTTTGAGATTCTGTGTAGCCCTGCAGGGAGTTAGGAAGCAGTCAGTAATTCCCTTTATCATGACATGCCACAAAATCTTTGAAATGCCACTCAAAACCATTGAGATCCCAACCCACTTGGGCAAGAGAGAGAAGAACAGAAGAGCATGGCTTTGTCCATCTGTTGAAGGTATGACCTTGCTCTGGGGTAATTTTTCCTGTAAGGATTGTATGAAAGGTTTGCAAAGTGGTTTATTGCAGTGTCTGTTTTGCACAGCTTCAGGGGGAAAAAAAATCTGTTACATGACTCAGACTCATCCAGCACTTACTTCTCAGCATTTGCTGTTTCTTCCACTCAGATTTTGCATTCAGCAACCTCACTCAAACAACTCCATTTCCTCCCTCCCTTTCTTCACCTTTATTTCTTCCTGATGAGCAATTCAAACAGCAAACTGTTCCTCTCCTTCATTCCCATCAGTGACTCCATTCAAAGTCCTGCCCATGTTCTTATTTTCTTGGCAGAGCTATATTCAGTGAATGCATTTGTTTCTTTAGCTAGAGAACAAAAATATCTGCAAGCAAACTCATTTCCCTTCCAAACGACTTAGGAAAGTAGTGCTGGGAAGGGGAGCAAAGTGCTTTGTCAAGTGTTAGCAGAACAAGAGAGACATCTCCCCACTGACATCCCTCTTTTATTATTATTGGGAAGACTCTGTTAGTCTCTCACTTCCTTGGGGACTAGAAACATCTTGAAAAGATCTTTCATGCAGGCAGATAACAAACTCACTGCAGAGCTCCATCAGAAAGGGAAAAATTACTTGCTAGTAATGATGTTTATCACAATCCTTCCTCCTTTCCCAATACTACAGAGGAAGCTATCTCTCATATAAAGGCCAAGTCTTGTGCCTTTTTTTTTTTCTGGCAAACTACCCATTGTGCAAATTCAGTGAATGTAAGCTTGGCTGATGGAAGTTTTACAGAAAAAGTGGGTGGAAGGAGATGACAGTGTGGGCTGATATGATTTATTTGAGATAGTCCTGGTCTGATAATACACAACATGGAAAATGCCACATTGCTTCCGCTTAATAAATTGGCATGAGAGCTGTTCCTGTGGCAGAGAAACATCATTTAAGCTTGGGCCAGATGTTGGGGGACTCACACTCCCACTGGACTGAACTCGTCAGCAGAGTCCACTTGGCTACCAGGACAGGAAAACACAGCTATGTGGCACTGTGAGTCACTGCTTTGAAGAAGACTTTGATTTCATCTGCTCTGCATGGATGTTAAAAATCTCACAGTGCTTTAATGGAAGGGGTGACCTAGGTTTTTTGACCTAGGTGCTAAGGTGTCTTTCTCATGAACAACGTATAGTTAGCACTGAACCAACTGGCTACCATCCTCAACACTACAGGCATTCACATTCTAGAGTAATAACTCCCTGTTGTTAAAAGTTAAGAGAAGTAAATGTCATGAAACTGCTGTAAAATGGCAGTGTACAAGTCTGAAAAGTGATGATGTGCAAGTCTGCAAAGTGTGTGTGTGCATTGGAAGCTGCAAGGCCAGATGGTTCCTTGGGATGAATTTTCATCCCTTGTTAATTATATCTGCTTGATATTGCATGCTGTGTCATTGGAAGGGCTGGGACTAGACCCCATAACTCTAACACCCAGTCCCAGTCTACAACCCATTTTGAGAGTCTGCTCAAAATGGTACCGAGATCATCAGGGATTGATCTGGTGCTACAGATTCCAGCCCTCTGAAACATTCGAGATATGGTGGTATAACACCTCTAGCATGGTCAGTCCACTGAGTTTATGGGACTAAAAAAAAGTTTCTGGCTTTAATAGATGGTATAATTTATTAAATTCAGAGGGGGAAAGTATCCATATATCAGTTGGTTTTTTTCACGAAGGTAGAAAGAAAATGTACTCCAAAGTGGTTATTAATCACTTAAGGTCCAAGTAAATGACAGCCTTAAAGCAGGTGTTTCCCTAGTAATATTTCACCTAATGTCTCATTATATGATGATTTAAGTATCAAGATCAGTCAAGTTTAAGATGCGGAATACCTTGTCAACATGGTGAGAATGAAATGTAATTTTCCTGGAGATGTGCTCGAAAACAATAAAATTATTTAGAGTCATAGAAAGTTTAGGTTGGAAAAGCTCTCTGAAACCATCATCTCCAACCATTAACCCAGTACTGCCAAGCCCACCACTAAACCATGTGCCAAAGTGCCACATCCGCATGTCTTTTAAATCACTCCAGGGACTGTGACTCCTCCACTTCTCTGCACAGCCTGTTCTAAAGCCTGACAAACCTGTTGGTCAAGAAACTTTTCCTAATATCCAATCTAAACCTCCCTTGCTGACACTTGAGGCTGTTTCCTCTTGCCCTGTTTCTTGTTACCTGGGAGAAGAGATGGACTCTCACCTTTCTACAACCTCCTTTCAGGTAACTGAAGAGAGTGATATGTGATATATACACATGTGAAAAAAAAATCTAACCACCTGCAGAGAGCAAATTTCTGGAGAACTACAATTCAGTCTTCAGTATCCTCTTGTTGCAATTTCTTAATGAACATCTGTAAGAAGTTGTAAAGAAGGAGCAGGTACACAACTGAGGTACCAACCCAAAGAGATCAACTTTTCCATTTTTAACAGAGAGCGTCCTTTTTCAAGAGAAAGATGTTTCTGTTAGAAATGTACATAAATATATGACTTTTTAATAAGGGCATGTAGCTCATTACCCTCTGCAAATTAACCATGTCTAATCATATATTTCCTAAAAAATAAAATAGCACATTGCATCTGTTTGTCTTCATTCAAATACAAACCAAGTATGCATGAGTACTGTAGTATAAACTGTTCCATCTGTTTCCATGAATGTATAGGCACGCTGGTCACCCCCCCACACACAACAGAAGGAACTTTCACTCTCAGCATCTGTCTTCACTGAAGAACTGTATTTCAACTGGAAGTAGTCAAGCTACAGTAAGAGCAGCACTATAACTCAAATCCCACTGCCCGTGCTGCCACGGTCATCATATCTGTATGGCTTTAGGAATACTGGGGGAAAGTCTTTTGGTTTTTAGCATTTCCACAGAACTGATCTTCACCCTAAAGTCTTGAAGAAATTTTAAAAGAAATGTCTGTCCTTTCTGGGTATACAGAGGGAACTGTGGGAAGGTGTCGGATGACAGGCATTACTTGAGAGGCACAAAATGGTCGATGTCAGCAGTTGGTCTGTAATGCTGCTCTGAGTTTCATCCTATCTATACTTCTGAGCAGGTCACTTCATATTTATTGCATTGCCATGTTTGAATCAAGTGGTTTGGTATGTGATCGAGAGGAGATTTACAAGCAGCTCTGAAGCTGCAGTGCAGGTTAGTGTTGTGGCAAAGACAAGTTACCATTTTTAGAAAATGTGTATTTACCATTCATCCTGTGACAAGGTCACCACCGTTCTCACTTTCTCCTGCTCTTTCTCTCTGGTCTGCACATCTCAAACACTTGCGTTCAAATCACTGCAGAATCATAGAATCATAGAATCAGATGGGTTGGAAAGGACCTCCAAGATCATCAAGTCCAACCCTTGATCCAACATCACCGCTGTTACTAGACTATGGAACTAAGTGTCATGTCCAGCCTCATCTTGAAAACCTCCAGGGATGGAGAATCCACCACTTCCCTTGGCAGCCCATTCCAATGCCTGATAATTCTCTCTGTAAAGAATTTCTTTCTAATATCTAACCTAAACCTCCCCTGGCACAGCTTAAGGCCATGCCCTCTTGTCTTACTGCTGGCTGCCTGGGAGAAGAGACCAATCCCCACCTGGCTACAACCTCCTTTCAGATAGTTGTAGAGAGCGATGAGGTCTCCCCTGAGCCTCCTCTTCTCCAGGCTAAACAACCCCAGCTCCCTCAGCCTCTCCTCATAGGACTTGTGCTCAAGTCCCTTCACCAGCCTGGTTGCTCTTCTCTGGACCTGCTCCAGCACCTCAATATCCTTCCTGAACTGAGGGGCCCAGAACTGGACACAGCACTCCAGGTGTGGCCTCACCAGCGCCGAGTACAGGGGCAGAATCACCTCCCTGTTCCTGCTGGCCACACTGTTCCTGATCCAGGCCAGGATGCCCTTGGCCTTCTTGGCCACCTGGGCACACTGCTGGCTCTTGTTCAGCTTCCAGTCAATCCAGACTCCCAAGTCCCTTTCTGCCTGGCTGCTCTCCAGCCACTCTATCCCCAACCTGTAGCACTGCAGGCGGTTGTTGTGGCCAAAGTGCAGGACCCGGCACTTGGCCTTGTTGAACCTCATCCCGCTGGAATCAGCCCAGCTCTCCAGTCTGTCCAGGTCCCTCTGCAGAGCCCTCCTGCCTTCCAGCAGATTGACACTTCCCCCCAGCTTGGTGTCATCTGCAAATTTACTAATGGTGCACTCTATTCCTTCATCTAAATCATCAATAAAAATATTAAACAGGACTGGGCCCAACACTGATCCCTGGGGGACACCACTAGTGACCGGCTGCCAACTGGATGCAGCCCCGTTCACCACCACTCCCTGGGCCCGGCCCTCCAGTCAGTTCCTAACTCATAACAGTTCCTAATCATAACATGCAGTGGCTCTCCAAGATTCAGTTCCTATTAATGGATCACAAACCAGTCCAATATAGCCAATTCCTCTACAGGAAGAGGAAACCGCAGTCCATGGAGACCACTGTGTCTATACTGGGGACTGTGCTGGCACAGCCTCAGCACTGAAAAAGCCAACCTTCTCCCTCGTGTAGTTACTCACCACTGTCATAGTTTCACCTGAGTTCCCTTTCTTGCTCATCAGGCTTCAGGATTTGTCTCCTAGCACAACAACGTGGTTTTTTGGGTTTGCAAAAACCAAAGATCTGCTTGAGGGGTGAGCTGTTGCACCCCGTGCCCATGAAATGACTCTGGTGTCACCAGAGCAGATAAGATTGTGCCATAGTGTGTGTGTGAGCACGCACATGTGTGTGTTTTGGGCCAGTACACAGAGGTGACCCAAGTTCATATGTACTAAGCCCAGCAGATACATCCAGACTTTCTGGATACTTCTCTGAGAGAACATTTTACCCTCCAAAATCACAGTTCTTTTTTGAATAGATTAGATCACCCCTCTTTGCTCCAATTATCGACTCCTTTTACACTTTCAGTAACGCGGCTGTTGCAGTTGTCATATTTGTGACTTATTTCTGGGCAAACAGGGTCCTTCCTCTCGTGGCTTGGGCTTGGTTTGCTGACAGTACATCAGAGCAGTCAGAGAAATGTCAACTTCATGAAACACAGCCAAATTCCCAATTTCTGTCCAGGCAGATTTCCTCAGTCATTGCAAGACTAAAAAAAATCGTGTTCTGAAACGGCAGCAATGGTGGGTGCACCTTGGGTGCTGGTGACCATCTTCGGCAAGTGGGGGCTGATCAAAAAAGGTGCTGTGCAGAAGGATCTGTCCCAGCTGGCCACTGGTGCCAGTGTTGTCATTTTAATTAGCTGTGTGTATATATATACTTGTATAATACACACTGTACCTCTTTATCAGCAGGATGGGTTCACTAAATATATGTCAGCTGAAATTGCTTTAGAAAGAGCCTCAGCACTCAGCTTCCCACCTGTTTCTCTATGACAGCTGCCCAGACTCTGCAAAACACATCAGATGAAAGGCACCGTAGAGCTGCAGCACGATACTATTATTACATCTAACAGATGAGCAGTCAGATCTGAACTGACCGGGGACTGAGCATATGAGGCAAGAGGAGAATCCTTTGGGGAGACCATTACCGTGAAAGTAATACAATTCAGTATTTGTACCAGTGACTCTGAAATTCAACAGCAGTCAACCTAGTACTAGCATCCTTTTAAATATCATCTTTCATTTCTTAGCAAACAGCAATATCCTATAACAATATTAGGACATGAAAAGGAGGGGAGCTGCACAGCAACCAAACAACAGGAGCATAAAAAGCAAAGTCTTGGGGAATTCGTATGAGATCTGAAAAACAAAGTACAGGGACAGACTTGTGTCCCTGAGGTGAATTTTAAGGAAAGGGCAAGAAACAGAGACCACCAGTGAGATGGCTGGAGGAAGCAGCATTCAGGTAGAGGTCACAGCCCTGCTGATACCACAAGCCCACAGTGCTGTTTTTGTTCTTGGGACCCAGCGAGCTAAAAGACAGTCTAGCAACATGCATGGAACAAATCCAAAGTGGATGAACTATGTGAATATCTGTGCAGCGAGCATTTGTTTCATCTTCAGGCGAAATGGGGAACAACAAAATAAAAAAAGGAAAGAACAAAACCTGCTTTGACCATTAAATACAGCTTTAGGGGAAAGACAGTGTACAAATAAATTAAAACAGCTTCCCAAGGGTTTTCAAAGCTTTGACTTGGCAGTGGAAAGACATTGAAGTTCTCTTTTAAAGTTTATTTTACTCTATAAGGTTATCTTTTTAAAATGCACAAAGAGCAGCAGGCTATCAATGAGCCTTAACGTTGCAATGCACTGATTTCCTGGACAAGCTCAATATTAATAACTCAAAATCTGTGAATAAACCAATAAACATGGATAGTGGCTGACCTTAACTGTAACCTTCACACTGCCTCCATGGCAAAAAGGAAAAGCAAGTATTGAAAATGATAATGAAAGCTCTTGTTTTAACTCATATTAATATGTATAGACAGCAAACCCTTCCTGATAGATTTTCATTTCATGAGCAAATTGCGTGAGACTCAGAAGATCACAGAGTGAAATGCTGGTTTTGAGAGCCAAGTGTCTCACACCTTAATAACCCTTTACTATGATGGAGGTATGCCATGAATAAAACTGTTTAAAGGTAGTAAACTTTGCATCAGGAGACTCAAATTCTCCTCTTGCTTCAGTATTTCCTGTTCCAAATTATTAAAATCTCTTTTTCTCTCCAGCCTTTCATTTTCTTCACAGCAATACCAGCTCTAACACTATTTTTCTCCCCCCTCTTCCCCCACCCATATTCCATTCAAGAAAGAAGCTTTTAAACTGAAACTGTTGCAAGAAAACTGGTAATTTGGATGGCTACAGCACAGAGAAACATGGGGTTACTGTGAAGTTACTATCTGAGTTTCGTCTCTTACAGGGAGGGTTGGAGGAGGACGGCAGGGAAAAGATATGATTGCAGACTCTAAATATATCAGCCAGGTAAACACCAAGGAGGCAGCAGAGGTCTTTAAGCTAAAACATGATGTTGGCACAAGAACAGATGACTTCAAATATGCCAAAAATAAATTAGACTAGAAATTTTCTAACTGTTTAGAGGATGAGTTCTGGAATTCCTTGCCGTTCCTATTAGACAAGAAAAAACTAGTTTTTAGACAGTGGTGAGAATGCTTTCATGGGATGATGGCTCTTATATTTGAGGGATAGATTTGGTGACCTTAAACATCCCTCTTAATCCCATGTTCCTCTTTCATTTCTGTGTCATCCAATGCCTGCAGTGTCCTGAATAACATGCCAGGGAGAGCTGTGTCAGACAGGTCATTTCTTCACACCAGCAGCCCCTGTTTTAATATACTGCCAGTTCACAAGGCTGAGAGCCACAGCAGTTGTAGCAGATCAAAGACAAGCCATATTTGAAGGTTTGCTTCCCATGCAGGAGAGCAGAGGGATCTTTTAATTTCAAACTATACCAGACAGAAAGGATATCTCTGCATTCAGCACAGGAATACAGGAATAAGGGAAATTTGAAAGTAGCTTGAAATTAATCTAACCCAAGTAGTGTTACCCTTTTGGTTTGAGTATTTTTGCCTCATTGCAAATTCAAGCCATTCAATGAAAAGTCAGAGCCCTGCTGGGCAAAGCACTGCTCATTTCACATTAAGGAACAATCCTTGTCCTAAAGGAATTGCAAGGCTTGCCAGAGAAAGAGGTTATTGTCCCCATCTCACACACAGGGAAATGCAACAGGGGCTTCATTAGGGTTTTATATATTTCTACAAATGGCCTTAGCTTGGGCCCTTACAGGCTTGATCTTACTTTCATCTCCTCTGAAAATAAGAGCAATCGAGTATGCAGCGTGGCACCAAAAATGCTATTTCTTTTTTTTCCAGTAAAGACATTGCTGTTCTGCTTCTTACACCTTTTGACACTTGGACCCAAACTACCACCACTGATGTGGTGTGTTTCTTCTTCTGTTTGGTGGCTGTCAAAGCCACTTTCAACCTACTGCATGACCGAGGCAAGTAAGGGATTCCAACGTGCCTGCTTGAAGCAGAGCTGCCTGGCCAGTTGGTTAGAGCATGGTGCTAATAACACCAAGCTTATGGGCCATTCTCTTAAGAGACTCAATGATCCTTGTGGATCCCTTCCAACTCAGGATATTCTGTGATTCTGTGGACTACCTGAAAGGAGGCTGTAGCCAGGTGGAGGTTGGTCTCTTCTCCCAGGTAGCGAGTGACAGGACAAGAGGGAATGACATCAACTTGTGCCATGGGAAGTTTAGATTGGATATCAGGAAAAAATTCTTCCCCAAAATCGTTGTTAAGCATTGGAACAGGCTGCCCAGGGAAGTGGTGGAGTCACTGTCCCTGAAAGTGTTTCAAAGACATATATACATGGCATTTAGAGACATGGTTTAGTGGTGGGCTTGGCAGTGCTGGGTTAATGGTTGGACTCAATGATCGTTGACGTCTTTTCCAACCTTCATGATTCTCTGATTCTATGTACTTTAAGAACTGAGGCAAAAACATGGCCCTCAGTTTTCCTATTTAATAAGCCTTTAATCTGAACACTTAATATTCCATGATATTTCTCTAATATTTTCAGCTCTCCAGTCTCTATATTTTTGCCTTATCCCTTCTTCCTTGGTGCTCCCTGCTTAACAGAATTATCATCACCCCTGACAACCATTTTGCTCAGCAGTGATGGCCTCGTATTTGTGCCTTGCATTTGCCCTCAGAACTTTTGACATGGGATGAAACAGCAAAACAATTGAAACATAATATTCTGCTACATGATGATAATTTTCCTTCATTGGTGAAGATTAGGAAATGGCATTATTGTAAAGACCCAATTACCTTTTTTATGAGCATTGTATATTTGGAAAGTAATAAAACAGAGTTATAAAACTCAGATGATTAGGAATCTCAGAGATGCTCTGCATTTTAAGAGGTGGGTGTGGAATATTCTTCTAATTGCATCTAAGCACAGCCCAACCAATGATTAGTTACTTTCAAAGCAATAAACATTACCTGGGAAGCAATAAAAGGAAATGCAGGAAAGTTATTTGATGGATGATTCCCAAAAGACATAAGGTAAAAGAAGGGAATGTGGTTTAGTAGTTAGAATAACAGTCGAGCAGTCAGACCTTCTGCCATCTCATCCAAGCTGTGAAACTGACCTACTAAATGCTCTGGAGTTCAACATTTCAGTTTATTCAGTGTTAAATTTAGTCTAACAATATCAAAAGAATCGATGTGAAGCTAAATATACAAGTGTTTGTCAAGGCTTGTAATGTTAGTCATGAAAGAAGTCATTATAAATACAAAGTATGAGTGGCTGAAAAACAAAGAATGTATTTTGTTGAAGTCTGATTCTGTAAATTCTAGCACCAATGAAAATGGACTAAAGGAAGTTCCTGGCATAGATAGGTCAGAGATCGATTGCTGATTTTCATCAGGGAAAGCACAAATAGCTTTAATTTTAGTTCTTGGAGAATTTAATGAAGTCTCATCTCATTTTCAATGATTTCCATGGTGCCAGCTTTGACACTACAACTTATATCTGTTTAATGTAATCCAATGTCCTCCATACCCTACAAATACCAATTTCTTCTCTGCTAAAATGATCAGTCAGTGTGCAGGCAGAACTAGAGAGCAGAAAGCACAAGAGAGGGATGTGCACAAGTTCCTAAGACGGTGCACCCTTACAAAGCATCCTAGAAGGCTGAAATAAGAACAAAAAACTACTCATGATTCATGACAGTTGTGAAATTACACCACAATGGTTTTCAGGTTCCAGTTAGAACAGTCAAAAAGAAAAACTCATGAAAGGAAAAAAAAAAATCTGCTGTTTTTGCATTCTTTTGAAAATTATTCTGTTTACCTTATCCTTCAAGGGTAAGAGACAATGAGACACGGCAGTTGTTACTCCATCAGTCATCTCCATTCCTAGAACTGTTGGAAGCCCTGATGAGAAAAATAAGAAAATCAGTATTTACACATGTTAATTGAGTGAAAAAGAGAAATCTATTGAGAAATTTGCAAGAGAGCAAGAGGTAGAAACAGCCAGAGACAAGTCCACTCCTTATGTTGGGTTCTCATGTTCTTGTCAAAATTCAAGTCGGCTTTTGCCAACACAACTGGAAAAATGTGGCCTCTGGCTGCCCTTTTTGAGCACATGGAGGCTGTTTAAAAGTGCAGAACTGAGTTGCTGAGTCCCACCAAGAATACATATCCAAAATGAGGTATGTCTTATCATTCCCCGGAAACAAAAAAAAAAGGGCTCTGAGGCACTGGTTACTTTTTCATCCATAGAAGTCCCTATGCAAACCTGGAAACAAAGCTATTTTTAGAGTCTTAGGAACTGATTGTCCTTATTTCCTCTACCATAGCCAGGTTTTGGGTGCATATCAGCCTTTGTAAGCATTATTCTTACTTTGCGTAACTCATTTTGCTGATACCAGAACTCAGCACATGAAAAACATGAGCTGCTTCAGATAGACTTTTTTCCCCCCAAGTTCCAGGCTGTGATCTTCAGGGACAAATACTGTCCATAAACTAATTAGATCATTTCCTTCCACTGATATGAACAACCTGACAGAAAACGAGATTGCATGCGTACTTGAGTTTCTGGTTGTTCTGGTTTTGTGCCAAAACATTTATTTTCCTTAATCACAAAGAATTTTGACCAGGTTTATGCCAGAATTATACAATCTCTTTGTATGTAGCTATTGGTGTCTGTATATACTTTGGGATTTAATACTTGTACAAAAGTAGAGGGGAGAAAGATCTGTTTAAGGACCCTGAGATGTTGTTTGAGACCATCTGGGTTTGTCCTTTTACTGTCATCATTTTTTATAAGTATTCACACCACGTAAAGCACTTCAACAGTTTTTATGCAAAACACAGAAAACATTCTGAAGCTGTCCCTCCTTCTCCAGTGAAGCCAAGGACCACTGCTCACCTCTTCTCTGCTTCAGTTAAGTGCCTGTAGTTAGATGGCATGAATCTGGAACTAAACCCTGTTGATCGCATTGAGATATAGGCAAGAGCTTAAAATTAGGCATAGCTGAAGCCCGCTGCAAGATTATGACCTCAAAGCATAATTCGAAAAGATGCCAAAAACCTTTACAGTTCATTTAATCATCAAGAGCAGAGGATATTCAGCATTTTGCCAAGCTGGCCTTTCCAGCTGTGTTTTATTGGGTTTGATTGCTTTTAGTTTGCTCATGTTCATGCCCTGTTCAATTTGACTTGAATGAAAACCAAGCCTGCAAAGGGACTCTTCCGAGAGCTCCATAACCTACCCAGTTCTGCCTGGAAATCTGGAAAACTAGTATTTCAGCTTAATTTTTAAAGGACAGAATCAGAACTGTTCCTATTGAGGGACATCAATGACAGAAAACTTGAAGGGAAAGGAAGCACAGAAAATCAGGGAAAAGTAATTTGAATAAAGACTATGAGAAACTTAGGAACAGAGTGGAGGGGAGAGAAGAAAGCATTTGGTCTGATGGTTTGCTCATCATAGTCAATGATAAAAATCCTATTGACGTTAATAGCACATGATCAGGCTTCCCATGTGTAAAGTTAATATTGAATAGGAAGCAGTCTGGTTTCTGAAAGATATTTCTAATGCTACCAGATGAAATCCAAGAAAACCATATAGGACCAAACATTTCATTAGCTTGTACTTTAACTAGTTGTATATTAGCAAAAATCAGGTTCGGAGTTGGTATAAAAAGTTCAGTTTGATATAGGAGCATTCTTGTACAATTTTAACTCACTTTGCACAAATATAAATGACTTCTCATGTTGCAAAAAAGCAGAGAATCAAGTCTGAACCTTTTTTATTTTAACTCAACAGCTCTTGGGATACCTCGTGCCGTGCCACATTAGATGAGGATCTGGGCCCAGGAGCACAGATTAAGGGAGAGAAAAGGAATGATTCATAAACTCAGACTTGTTTTGCAGACCTAAGGTGGTGTGGAAGGAAAAATCATGTATCAGATTTCCAGTCATTCAGCTTCCATGAGGTTAAAATACCTTTTTTTTTTTTGAAATAAGATGAAAACATCCCATTTGGATTATTTGCCTCCATAACCATAGACACTGTGACTTAGTCCAGATTCTGTCTGCATTCTTAAACCTCTGAGCAATTGTTGGCAAGCCCTGTCTGAGTGCTGCGATTGAAACTAAACGTTTTCACAAACATCTGCTAGGTCTGCCTGATAATCACCTTTTCTTGTTTTTTTGGTGTGCATGAGGTTTTTAGAGCCAGAAATCTATTTTAAAAGCTACAGAACAATAAGATTCAAGCCATGGCACTGTCTATAGGAGCTGATATCTCTCATTGCTTAATTGCAAGGAGAATTTGAGTCTTGGACACCATCCCTGTTCATAATGCTATTAAGTTGATAGGGGAGCTGTAAACTAAGGTTATTATATCCACATTCTGGGATCCTCTGCATCTGACATTCCTAGAGACAACTCGAGAACAAAAAATGCTGAATATTTCTCGTGTTCAGCAGTAAAGTCCAGATGACAACAGTTGAAATAAGTTCAGTGAGAATGTACATGACATTTCCCTATATTTTTTCAGTGTTTCTTTTTTTCCATTGAGCACGTATTGTTCTTGACTTTTTATTCTAATCTTGAGTACTGATTGTTCTAGATACTTTGTCCAATTCCAGAAGTAGCTGCATAGGTAACAATTTGCCTCTTAGACTCTCCTGTCACTTTAAAGAGGCTCTTTCAGAGCATTCAATCATATGTGAAGGGATTTAATGACCTTGTCTTCAACCTGCTCAGACACCAACATGAGTCGGTAAATGACAAGGAATGAAAAAAAGTACTCCTGCAAAAGATGTAAAAGATTGTTGCATTCACGCAGTTAAGGCAAATAATATTCCTGTGTCTGCATGAATGTTATTCCAGTGAGCAACCATAAACAGAAGAGAGATTATTGCCAGTATGTGGCATAGGGCCTGTCTACTCTCAAGATTATAGAGCAATAATGGTTTTTATGAATAAGGTTATGAATTTTTATACACACACATACTCTTGGGCAAATACTCAAAATCCTTCAAAAACCTGAATATTTGTAGCTCATCAGAGGCTCTTCCCTCATCATTTAGAGTTTTCTGGACTGTTAATTTTAATTTTCTCATTCATTTTGTTTAAATTGTTCATTATCTCATTGCCAGCATAAGCTGAAGCTTGTTGAAAGCACTCACTATGAAGTTGTCTAACATAGAATCATAGAATCAACCAGGTTGGAAAAGACCTCCGAGATCAAGTCCAACCCTTGATCCAACACTACCATGATTACTAGACCATGGCACTAAGTGCCACATCCAGTGTCATCTTAAAAACCTCCAGGGATGGTGAATCCACCACCTCCCTGGGCAGCCCATTCCAATGGCTGATTACTCTCTCTGTAAAAAATTTCTTCCTAATATCCAACCTGAACCTCCCCTGGTACAGCTTAAGGCCATGCCCTCTTGTCTTCCTGCTGGTTGTCTGGGAGAAGAGACCAACCCCCACCTGGCTACAACCTCCTTTCAGGTAGTTGGAGAGAGTGATGAGGTCTCCCCTGAGCCTTCTCTTCTCCAGGCTAAACAACCCCAGCTCCTTCAGCCTCTCCTCATAGGACTTGTGCTCAAGTCCCTTCACCAGCCTTGTTGTTCTTCTCTGCACCTGCTCCAGCACCTCAATATCCTTCCTGAACTGAGGGGCCCAGAACTGGACCCATCTGAGGCTTTGAAAAGTTTAAGACACTTCCAAAACCATTACGAATTACATTTTCTGAGTTATTTGACGTGGCCAAGAAACTCACATCCCTCCTCATCCAAATGCCATTGTGGGGATGATGAAGCAATAGAGAGAAAAAATAGCTTCAGGTCTGTACTGGTTTCACAGAGTTAGGAAAGGCCGTGCGTCAAACGTCCTGGCATTTGCATAACTCTATACAACATAACAGACAAGAACAATGAAGTAGAATTTATTTATGGTCTTCTTTCATTATTACAGGTGAAAGTGATTTTCCTATGTCATTGAAAACGGATTTTTTTTTTTTTTGTATTACAAATCTTGCCTCATCTAGAGCATACTGAAAATTCATCATATTAGCATATGTAAACTGATAAGTTTGCTAGACATTTTTCAGTTGTGCTGAAGCAAGGTCCAGGCAAGAACTGAAGCTGGCTTCATGCCCCAAGACAAAAAAAGAAAAGAAGCATTATTTTAAGTAAAAAATGTCAGTTACAGCAAGATCAGTGTTTTCTGCTGAGCAGATTTAGGTTGTGTCTGAAGAAGAGCAGAAGCACATCATTCCCAGACCTCTGCTGATGTTGCAGAGCTGAGTGACCTCTGAAAACCCATGCTCACACCTATGCAAACCTCCCTCATTGCCTCAAGATACCCTTTGCTCCACCTCCAATTTCCAGTTTCCCCAGCCTACATTAAACCTTGCTGCCTTTCAGGTAGGGAAATCCTTCATTGCTGTCACAACTCCAAAATCCTTTCATGTCCTTCCAGAAGACTGCAAGGTGCTTCTAGTTCTATCCCCGTTATTCCTCATTAGCTCATTTTTCAATATTTTGAACCATATCTTCTTGAGCAATATCTTTCCTTTTCCCTAGGTACTAGGAGGAATTTAGCTCCCTTTTTCCCCTTTCCTGGGCAGTGAGGGGATTTATTTCTCACAAGGTCATGAAAGACATATCAGGAATTCTCAGTTGTTTCTTTGCTTTGCTCCTGAGTTACAGCATGACCCTGTAAAAATCACTTGCATCCAGATCTAGATGCACTAAAGCTGCACACTGTGGATAAGGGACTGTAGAGCTGCTCCCACCTGACATGACCAATGTGGAAAGAGAAAAAGGAGAGGAGCAAAGCAAAAGCAACTCCTGAACCTCTCCTTTTGCAGCAAATGTCTCCCTGTGCATCTCTCCAGGGTTGGTACAAGATGCCACACCTGAACAACAGCAAAATGCTTTAAAATATGTTTCCCATGCAAATTGATATGGCTGTTAGTGACCCCTGCACAGGGATATTTCCCCGTCTGACTCTTTGATCAATAACTTTTAGGGGAAATAAAGGACAAAATGCAATTCAGAGGAGAGAAAATAAATAAACAGTTTTCTCTGTGCTGACACACAGCAAGGCAGGTGGCTGGGTGATGGGTGTGCGAGACAGGTCCTCATGGCAAACTGTGGCAGAGGGATTGAGGGAGGACGATGGAGGGACCTGAATATGGGCTTTGGTGTTTTGTCTGACAACCAACCCAAAGCACAGAGTTAGTGGTAATTACCACGTCTCAGAGGTGGCTGTACCAGCAACCACATAAACGGCTCCCTTTCCCATCATTTTGTTTTCCCATTTCATCCTACCAAGAGTTCGTTCGTAGATGAGGGTGACAAACAGATTTTTCTCCCCTGTCCCTCTGAGTGCAGGCTGGGTTCACATTCCACTTGCCTCTCTTTCAGACTTGCCAGATTTCTCCTTTCTCCCCCAACACTAGATACATACAACTTTTTGTTGTGGTTAAGTTGCAAACCAGTAGTTGAGGTTTTTTGGCAGGCCTGGTTTGTTCATGGCAGGAGAAGGTGACCTGGGTAGAGAAAGGCTTTGCAGGTCAGCCTAAAGACAGCAGCAGGTGGGAACATGACATGAGACCCCGCGTGCACACCACCGGCAGCAAACTGCTTCATTTGGGCAGCTCACAATCAAAAGGCTTTGAGGTAGTTTGGTGGTGTCCACCTGCTGGTTGGCAACAGGGGAATGTCAGTTGCTTTTGACTGGGGAATTGACTAAAAGGCAAGGAAACACCAGAAAATCAATGATTGTAATATTCTCATGAACTAATTTTCAATGTGTGACAAATACAGAATATTGTCTCTGGACCTGCATCCATGCACACAGTTCTCATAAGAATACCAGGGACAAACTGTTGTCCCCTACAGGTTTGCTTCATATTTTCTCCCATTTATTCATGGTAAGTCTTTTCAGCCTTGAATCTGTGCCTATGCAACATACATTCCTTCTCTTCCGTTTTCCTGAATGGGATTTATGGCGGGTAGGAGGAGCAGGTGAAGACAGTAAGTCAGTATTAAAAGGACAGATAAGTAGATGCATGAGTAAGCAGACATCATGCAAAATTACGGCCTTTTTATGCCTATAATGAAGTCTGTTGGTCCATGGTGTGTCCAAGAGGACATCCCTGGCTTTCTGCAAATGCACAGGGAAGCTGGCAATGAGTGCTTGCAGCCAAGACAGACAATGGGCTGCATCAAAAGCAGCATAGGGAGGGGATTCTCTCCTCTGCTCTTGTGAGACTTCACCAGGAGTGCTGCATCCAGCTCTAGGGTCCTCAGCATGGGAAAGACATGGACCTGTTGGAGCGAGTCCAGAAGAGGCCCCAAAGACAATCATGGGGCTGGAGCACCTTTCCTGTGAGGAAAGGATGAGAGAGTTGGGCTTGCTTATCCTGGAGAAGACCTTAGAGCCCCTTTCAGTACCTAAAGAGGGTAAAAGAGAGCTGGAGAGGAACTTTTGGGGAGGGCATGCAATGATGGAACAAGGGGGAATGGCTTTGAACTGATACAGGGGAGGTTTAGATTAGATATTAGGAAGAAACTCTTTCCTGAGAGGGATGTGAGGCCCTGGCACGGGTTGCCCAGAGAAGCTGTGGAAGTCCCATCCCTGGAAGTGTTCAAGGCCAGGTTGGATGGGGCTTGGAGCAACCTGGTCTAGTGGAAGGTGTCCCTGCCCATGGAAGGGGGGTTGAAACTGCATGATCTCTAAGGTCCCTTACAACGCAAAGCATTCTGTCATTTACTCCACAGTTGTCCCTCACTGCAACCTTTTAACATCACTGTGCCTCCATGAAAATGTGGACAGAGAAGCAACACAGATCACATCTCACATTGTTCAGGCCAATCGGTGTTGGAATGACTCCAGTATGGAAGGAGAACTGGTACATCAACAGACTTCTAAAATCTCACCAAAAAAAAAATAAAAGTCAACATATTTAGGTCTTTTTTCCTTTTTCCTTTTTACACAGACATCAGTTAGTTAGTGGTTGTTAATTAAGAAATGATCCCAGCGAAAGCCGCTGCTGCCACTCTAATAAATCATTCATTAACAGGCCATTTCAATGGGGCTGTTATTTCCAAGCACTGTATTTCGCTGTTTGAAACAACCTTCATATACTTAAGGAAGATGAAGCAGTTAGGACCTAGTTATTACCTGATGGTTAATGATGCAGAGCTCTGTGAGCTGGACTGGGAAGTTATGGTTGTGCTCTTAGTTTTTTTTCAGATCTGGATGGTTCCAAGGGAGTGTTAGGGGATTTGTGGGGTTACTATGGTGATTGGTGCCCCATAAAACCACAGATGGATGATGGATGTGTGTTGCAAACACAGACATATAACCTTGCTTCTCTCTACACTTTTAATATTCAAAAGATTTTGATATCAATAGACTATCAATTAGGATGAAATTACCTCTTGTGCTGCTTCCCCAGATAAACAGCCCTTGAAATGTAAATAGCTGAATGCTTTTCATTGCAGTTACCCTGAACCACTGTTGGGTTTTTTTCCCTCTACTTTTTGTTTGTTGGGGTTCAGAAATGGCAACACGCTGCTTTGATTACAAATGTGTTGGACCTTCCATACATTCTTACCTTTGCTCTTTTGCTTGTGGTTTTGTTTTCTTGTTAGAAATCAGAGGCTGGATGCAGAGATGCTGATCCAAGGTTTTCAGCCTGGGGGATAGAGGGATTCTCTCCACTCTCATTGAAGGGAAAGGGTGTATCATTTTCTGCCCTAACCGTGGTGATGCAACCCTAAATACCAGTCGTTATTTCCTTGCACATTAATTCCATTTCAAACTTGAATTCCCATTTCAGCTCACACGGGAAGCTTTACCATCATTTTCACTTACAAAAAACTTTGTTTCAGAATGTTACAGTAGGTGTATGGATGGATGCATATGGATAGCCCACCTGTGGTCTGTAAATAATTCAAATGTTAATTGTCGTGTTTGGCACTTCAGTGATGGCTTTTTCTTCAGTAACAACTCAAGCCCCCAAGCAATTATCAGGATCCTGCTGTGCTGAGTCTGATACACTCAGTTAGAAAGGGCAATCCACAGCCCAGAGTTTGGTCTCTAGTTGCACAATCCAGGCTTCCGAGGAAGCGTCATTAAACAAACAAAAAAGTAGCGAGATTCTTTTATTCCTGTTCATCACATTCGATTAGCCATGATCCACTTCTGCTGGTTAAACGATTTGCATTCAGTACATTGCTGGGCTGACAGAGAAATGCTTAATGTCTTGCACCACAGAGGTAAAGGTTCAAAAATTCCAATGTTGTTAAAAATGTCTTGGCAAACAAGGATGCCGCCTTTCCTGATGCTCCAGCTCCCGGTATTTCTGGGAACAGGGAGGATCAGTCTGGGTCATACAATGTTAAAGATCCATGAAGTTCATTTCAGCCGAGCTGCTGGTTTTAGAGCGGGAATTTTAGTTTGTCTTTAGCCATTGATCTGATTAAGCATCTTGTTAAAATGTAGGATCAATACTTATCTGTGCAAGAGGAAAGAATACACAGTCTTAAAATGAAAACCCAGGACAAGTGAAATTTTTTCCTCGTTTTTCTGGAAAGAGATGGTATTGTTCAGGCTGGAGAAGAGAAGGCTCCAGAGAGACCTTAGAATGCCTTCCAGTACTTCCAATAATTCCTGTCTTTTTACACAGACAGATAGTGATTGGAAAGGGGGAATGATTTTAAACTAAAAGAGGAGAGATTTAGATTATATGTTACGAAGTTCTTTACTCAGTGGGTAGTGAGGCACTGGCACAGGTTTCCCAGAGAAGTTGTGGAAGCCCCATCCCTGGAAGTGTTCAAGACCAAGTTGGATGGGGCTTGGAGCAACCTCGCCTAGTGCAAGGTGTCCCAGTCCATGGAAGTAGGCTTAGAACTAGGTGGTTTTTGAAGGTCCCTTCAACCCAAACCATTCTGTTATTCTGATGTGAACTCCATGGTTGTCCCTTGCTGAAGCCTTTTAGCAGCACTGCACCCTGGTTCCCTGCCTGCTTCGCAAGGTCAGTGTGCGGTCGCTTGCCTGCTGCAGGAGATGCTGCACAAGCACAATTATCCTGCCAAAACCCATCAGATACCATAGGGATGAGCTCTTAGAGATCCTTCTATGCTAGAGCTTTTTCTTCCCTTTCAGTCAAGTCTAACATGAAGGTGAAAGAGCCACCGCTGTCCTTCCCTGTATTTTCTTTGTTTACTCATCAGCCTTTCAAGGTCTTTGAAAAACACTGCTGGAATGTGCTCTCCTTTGTCTGGTGTGTGTGTGTGGCTCAGGAGCTCTTCTCATCTAATGCGTCTTTATTCCAAGAGATTGGATTTCCTGGGCTCTATTCTGGGATTTCTAACTAAAACATGCAGGTCTCTGCAGAACATTTTACAGTCTTTTCTGGCCTTGTGAAGCACACACAGAGGCACTCTCCCTTGTTAGCACCACTATTACTACTGAATAAAATCTTTGTGTTTATATTTATATAATATATATGTTTTTCTATATATCTATATCATTTTCTTGTCAACTTCACCCTGTAACACCACAGCCTTTCTCTACATCAATGAATTATTTATACCTTGTTGTGGGGTGAGGGGTTTTTTTCATGCTGGACTGCACCGTGGTGTTTTCTTAACTCATGAGTGGTTTGCCACTCAAAAAAAAAAAGACTTAAAAGCATAGCACTGCTACAAAGAGAGGATCAAAGTCTTATCCCAGCATCCTGGTTGGTTTGCCCCTTTCAAAACACTTGAAAA
This sequence comes from Oxyruncus cristatus, assembly GCA_013399855.1. Classification (NCBI taxonomy): domain Eukaryota; kingdom Metazoa; phylum Chordata; class Aves; order Passeriformes; family Cotingidae; genus Oxyruncus; species Oxyruncus cristatus. The sequence goes on along the minus strand of VXAY01000695.1, from coordinate 603,781 downwards.
CAGAGACAATATGCTGTCTGTGATTTGATCCTACCTACTCTGGGGCTTTGTGTACTTTCCTTGTTCACATATCATATTTCAATGATGCCAGCCGACCATTTTATTTATAAAGCTATTCAATCACCTTTCTTTAAAAGGTGCATTTTAATAGGTGCCAACATCAGACCAGCTGAGCCCAGGCAATCCTGGTGATGCCAACAAGTGCAGAAACAAATAAAAAATAGGTCTTGGCTTAAATATATAATAAATATATAAATATTTATTGTCTATTTAATGTATTTATATATTAATGTGTATATAGATGATATATTAATGTATAATACAATATGTATAGATTTAATATATAAATATATTAAATCTTGAAGTTTTGTATGAACATTAAAAGTTTTTACATCAACCTCAGAGAACCAGTGTAGGGTCTTTGGGTCACTACATCTTTTCTCTATTTCCACGTGCAAAATATGGGGGAGTTTTGGCACAGAGACCTTACTTTTCTTAACAGTATGCAGTCTTTTACAAACCATATGTTGCTAACTTTTCTAAGTTAGAACTAATTTATATTCCACTTAGGAATATTTATTGCACTTCCTAAAATACTTCAGACTCTATAGATCAGTGCTCATGTATATATAAATATATACATACATACACATGAAGAGAGAGAGAGACAGACAGACAGACAGACAGACACAATTGAGAATATCTCACAGTTAAAAGGTTGAAGCAAGTTGCTGGGGAGGGTGGAAAACACACAAAGAGACAGTGACATAAAATACATCCATCTCCTTTTTAGACCAGGAAAATCAAAACAAGGAGCATTTCCCACCAATTTCTGTTCTGTGCTGGTATTTTGAGCCACCTTCTTGTGGAAGGTTCCTTGTCTTTTGCTTCCTCTCTCCCATCCTGTTGGCCTTTGCATCCTTACCAGCCAAAATTCAGAGCTCACCACCTATGCACTGAACAAGGAATCAAGTACTCAGGAGTGCAGAGATGGATACCAGTGCTTTGAGCCCATGGCTTTGTCTTTGTTTCTACAGATTCCTGATCAAGAGGATGTTTCCATTCTGGTTTCCATTTAAATGGAAATCTGCTCTGTCAACATCAAAATTAGGCTTTAAATGGATGTTTGTCATTCAGGATTGATTGTTGCAACAGCCCAAGAGAAAAGTGGGTGAAAAGCCAGAAATCATCACTTAGTAGTTAGGAATTTAATAACTATCCTAACACAACAACCCATCCTGCAGTTGAACCCTCTGTTAGAGATAGTACTTCCCAAATTCTGTGCACAATATACTCTGAGCAGTCACTATGTAGCAGAGAATTTTAACTCAAGATAGAGAAATCTTAGTGAAATTCCCATTTAAGGATGGAAAGGGGAAAAAAGTGACCTCTAAGCTATCAGGTCCAACCACTAATCCAGCCTGCCAAGTCCAGCACTAAATCATGTCCTCAAGTGCCACATGTCTTTTAAATACCTCCAGGGGTGGTCACTCCACCACTTCTCTGGGCAGCCTGTTCCGATGCTTTACAACACTTTCCATGAAGAAATTTCTCCTAATCTCCAATCTAAACCTCCCCTAACACAACTTGATGACAATTCCTCTTGTCCTATCATGTCTTACTTGTGAGAAGAAACTGACCCCCACCAGGCTACAACATCCTTTCAGTAGTTGTAGAGAATGAGAAGGTCCTGCCTGAGCCTCCTTTTCTCCAGGCTAAACACCCACAGCTCCCTTAGCCATTTAGGCTTGTGTTCCAGACCCTTCCCCCACTCCGTTGCCCTTCTCTAAAAATGTTCCAGCACTTCAGCCTCCTTCCTGTAGTGAGGGGCCCAAACCTGAACACAGGATTTGAGGTGCGGTTTCACCAGTGCCGAGTACAGGGAGAATAGCAAGAACAGTAGGACAGGTGGTCACATCCTTCTGTGATGCTGGTCTGTGTGGCTATAAGAACAGTTTGTGGAAAATCTGGTTTTATGTCTTTGCAAAACAATTGGCCACTCTAAACAAAAGGCCCATTGCATCACTTTTGTTCCATGCTTTGTTTCCAAGAGTCATTGCCAGTTGACCAGAGGGAGGTGACAAGAACTACAGGGGTCATTTGTCTCCATCCTCCCCAGACAGCATGTGTGGCATCTTAAGAAGCTCAGCTGTTGGCTCTGGGGAGGAAAAGCTGCAGGCATATTCTACAGAATAAAACTTCTTGAAGCATTACAGAAATATAGATAAAAATAGTCCCAGAAACCATGCAAGAAAAACATATATACTTCTCTCAGTCTTCATTATAACTGTAACTGTCATCCTACAACACACTTTCCTGGCAGGCCAGATTACATTGTGTAGTAGATGGAGCTTTATGTTAAATTATGCACTGCAAAGAAAGAAGTTCAGAACACTAAAGACAGCAGTAGGCATTATTGAATTTACTTTATTGCCTATTGTATAGATTGGAAATAACTTAGAAGCTCATAACTCTTCAAAGAGAGGAAATTTTGCCACCCACAGGTTGAAAATTCTGGTGAGAATCTTGCTTTCATTTCACAAGCAAGTGGTTAAAATGTCTGTTGTCTGCATTGCCAAAGACCACAATTCAGAGGTCTTGAATAGCCTGTAAAAAAATCATGAAATTCTCTTTGTAATAATGAGACTTGAACATAATAAGATTTCTTCTTTCTGTTTACATTTTATTTTTTGGGCTTGCCAGGCATGTATTTTCTGGCTTTCTTCTGTAAATCAATTAAAAAAACCCTAAAAAGTCAGGCAGCTAAGGGAAATGCCAAAGTGTTAAGAAATCTTTGCCTAGACCAAGATTTTCAGCACAACTGTGAAGTTTACAGTGCTGTCTCGTCTCATGCATAGGGAGTTGTCCTGGAGCAAGAAGAGAGTGACAGGGACAAATAGGAGAGATGCATTAGCTACCAAAAATGACTCTTCTGTGTTACAACTGGTAAATATCAACATGGTGCTAGTTCTAAGGTACTCAGCAGAAACAAAGAAACGTTTCCTTTAATAGTACACCAATAGGAAAATTATGGAAAAGGAAGGGAGAAAGTTTCTCTGTTTACTCTAAATGCATGAGCTAAAGCCAGTGTTGGATATAAAGTACTGAATAAGTTCAAAAAGCTCTAATTTCCTTAGTAGGAAAAAAACCACACTTGTGTGTACACATGAAAGTACGTGCTTTTTTTTAAAGTGTCTGACTGGAAAAGGTATGTATTGATTTACATCAGGTGGAGATTTTGCTCCATGGCTAAGATCACATGTGCCCAGCTCTGACCAATATCAGATCCTCTGAATCCCAATTGGTCTTTTCAATGGTATTTCGTATTTTAAATTGCCAGTTTCTCGACATTACTGAAGCCAAACTGACCAGTAGCATTACCTTGTTCTTACCTACCAGGGCCCTGTCCTGCTTCTTACTGATGCCAGCAGACTCAGAGCAGGACTGTTTGGGGATGCTGTGCTTCTGCTCTGTAGCTTACGCTGCCAGGGCCTCACGCGATATTTATATTTACAGCTAAAGACAAATACACAATTATGCCTTGACATATACATGCAAACCTTTCTGTTTCTGTTAGTTTTGAAGCTCACTGTTTGGATCATGTTCTATTATTACAAAAAGTTAAATCTTGCAGACAAGGTATTTACTCCATCCTTGACAGTTTGCATTAGTGCTTCAGGCACCGCAGGTAGCTCGGAGCTGAAGGGGTCGCAAAACCTTGAAGAGAAGACAACGCAACTGCCAAGCACAGATCCAAACTGCTGACACTTTGTTTGATATAGATAACTTACTGATCAGATAACTTACTTGGATCAGATAACTTTTCCATTTGACTCTGTGAGAATTTTTTGAACAATGAAGAGAAGCAAATTGCATGTGTGGGTTAGCTGATTTGGTACATTCTCAGCTTCATTACTAGTCTATCTGTTTGTTGCATGACATTTTACTCCTAGGCCAATATCAAACCAAGGATGTGAAGAGAGGATAGAGGATAATTCAGCCTAATTCTTGTAGTTTTCAGGAACTCATCTCTCTATTACTTGTTTGTTTGTGGGTTTTTGCCTAGGAAAAGACACGACTTTTCCCATGCTTTCAAGGTGAAATATATCAAAGAATAATAGAGTCACAGAATTCTTGGGGTTGGAAGGGACCTTCAAAATCATCTAGTTCCAGGCCCCCCCGCTATGGGCAGGGATGTCACTCACTAGACCAGGTTTCTCAAAGCCCCTACAACCTGACCTTAAACAATTCTAGGGGTGAGGCAGCCACAGTTTATCTGGGCAACCTGTGCCAGTGCCTCACCATCCTCGCAGTAGAAGTTTTCTTCCTAATATCTAATCTAAACCTACCCTCTGTCATGTTAAAGCCATTCCCCTTGTCCTGCCACTGTATGTCTTTATAAAAAGTCCCTCTCCACCTTTCTTGTAGGACCCCTTCAGGTACTGAAATATCGATCACGTCCATGTGATTCTTCACCCAGGCTGCAACGCTCAGGCATAACCCAAGTGCCTGGTAATGATGAGCTGTGCATTAAGCCAGAACATAAAAACAAAACAACAAAAACCCCACTAGAAACTCCACTCTACAGCAGAGTCTTAGAGTCTCATGCTGCTTTTGCCATTTAATTTGCCACAGGATAATTAGAGCCTCCTGCAACGAATTTCACTTTGCAGAGAGGGAGATGGAGACCCTTCAGCACAGTCTCCCCCTGTGCATAAGGCATTCCTCTCCTGTAGCTCTTTTTTTGCCAGCATGGGGTGCAGGGGCTGGCAATTGACCACAGCGGATTGAGAGAGCACTTTTACTCAAGGATATAACAGTGTTTATGCCTTTTATTTTTCCAAGTGAGATAAGCTTATTACTTTTGTTAGTGCATTAGAAAAAGACGATAAATAGATTTGAAGTGGTTGGAGAAGGGAGAGTTTGTATTGTTTGTGGCCCTGTAAGATTTCATACTTATTGCAGTGAAGGCTCATTTTCTCCCATGGATTTCTATAGGTCTTGAAATTAGCCCTTTAATTTTTCTGTGGGGTCATGACATTTCTCTGGAGTGGAAATAAATGTATTTTCCTGTTTTGTAACACATTTCAAAGATTGTTCTGTTCCTCTTGGGAATCTGGCTCTTTACTCTGTTGAATGGCAGCTTTTATTTAAAAAAAAAAAATCACATTTCTCTGTTGCAGTGAAGGACATACACATACCTGATCACCTAGACATGCATATAGACATGGACCAGAACGATGCCACCAGATTCTACACCTCTGCATAAAGAAATAATTCTTTGCAATAAGTGTTAATTTTTTTTAACCTTCTTTGTGTCGGACACAAGCAAGAAATGAATAAACAGAATTCTGTGCATGCAATATACTGAACTACCCTTGCTCTTAGCTTTTGGTTATTTTACTCTTTCTAATACTATTTAATATATTGCATCAAACACTCCATTCGCTTCAGTTTACTTAATGAACTGACTAACATTATTATTTTCAAAGAAAGCCCTTACATTTCCTGAGTCCCGCAACTCTCTTCTCTGGTGCTATTGTACAATTTTATTGGACTTGATTTTCCCATATATATCCCCATCTCTTGTTTGCACTTACACTACAAAATTTAAATTACATTATTCTATCTTGCAGCCACCCTACATCTCACCTGGTATATTACAATAAGCTAATCCTTCCTGGTGAGTCTCAATTTCTCTATGGATGCAAATGAAAACTAGTTAAAAAGAAATGCATTTAAATCCCCAAAGATGTGAGTATATGCTGACTGCATTTTTGTGTCAGATAAACCTCGGATTTTTCTGTAATTTCCAACAAGTCTCAAATATTCTGCACATATAAAGTGGAATAATCTGTGTATGTTTGTGTTGGAGGTACAGCAATACAGAAAGTGTTGCAGAGTTTTTAAGTCAATGCCAACAATGGATTAAACCCAGTTTTTATATTAAATCTGTGGACTAACTTTCTCTGTAAAACTTGGCACCGACATCTTATGACTTCTCAAAACCATGTTTTGGTCTAGTCATGGCATTTCCAGATTCTGGCTCTAGTCAGATATCAATAAAATATTCGGGACCCTTGGCTCCTCGCAGACAATCTCAGTGGGGAAACTTGCACTATAGTAGATGCTGAGAAAGGAGCTTTTCTTTCAAATATTTCTTCTAAAGCAATTTTCTGCATGCTGGAGGGAAGAACAATTCCAGGCTGAGTAATGCAAAAGAGATGGCCTGTGGATCTGATGTGATTGTGGGAGATAAGAGAACAAAACGCTTTTAGAATCAGAAAATCATTAAGGTTGGAAAAGACCTCTAAGATCATCAAGTTGAACCATTAACCCAGCACTACCAAGCCCACCACTACACCACGTCCATAACTGCCACATCTACACCTCTTCTAAACACATCCAGGGATGGTGATTCTACCCACTTCCATGGCCTGTTCCAGTGCTTGACCACCTTGTACCTCAGATGTATGGAGCAGGGAGACATTCATATTTCTGGTCACCTATGTGAGGGGTTCAAACAAAATTCCTAGCAGTCCTGCTCAGCCTTTATGAGCTGCTAACAGGAGAAAGACAGAATCAAGACAAGACTCGGCTGGTAATGTAGCAGGCATGGCAAGGAAGTACTAAGATGTTGGTAGGCTCTTGGTGAGCTGTGCGTGGCTTCAGATCTTCTCTGGGGTGGCCAAGCTGGCTGTGCCAAATGAGCACGAGAAGCCCAGATGTGGGCCAGTCAACAGCAGTGTAGACTAGGATACAGGTACCCCCTCGGAGTCTAACAGAGAGACAGGCCAGTCACAGTGGGGTATCAGCTGGAATAGATCATAGAATCATAGAATGGTTTGTGTTGGAAGGGACCTCAAAGTTCATCTAGTTCCAGCCTCCCTGCCCTGACACCCTTCCACTAGACCAGGTTGCTCAAAGCCTCATCCAGCCTGGCCTTGAATACTTCCAGGGATGGGGCAGCCACAGCTTCTGTGGGTAATCTCTTTCAGCGCCTCACCAGCCTCGTAGTAAAGAATTTGTTCTGAATATCTAATCTAACTCTACCCTCTGTCAGTTTAAAGCCATTTTCCCTTGTCCAATTACTACATGCCCTTGCTAAAAGTCCCTTTTCGGCTTACTTGTTACAGGCTTTGATTTTCTTGATATAGATTTGCTCAGAAGTCCAGACGTCACAAATTCTGGATGCTGCCCCTGAATCCCAAAGTAGGAGCTGCATGTTGTCTACATCTCTGCCAAGCTCATGTAACATGGACACCCACCCAGCCATCCAAATACCAGTGTTTAACATCTCTCTCTCACCTGCTTATCCTGCGCATCATGTTTTATTTTTATAACTAGAATTTACAATTTCACCCTGCAACACCCACAAAAGTGCACAAACACAAAAGAAGGAATCACGTTCACTGCAGCAGTACTAACTCCAGCAAGTGGAGACGACAACGGCCTTTCCTCCCCCTGGCTGTCCATCTCCTGTGAGGGAAAGAAAAGGCAGCCCCTAAAAAGAGACTGAAAAAGAAACTCACATGAACCAACACAAATAACAGCATCTTACACAAAGAACAGACTCAATCAGCTGGGCAAGGGACCCAGTGGGAGTGGCATACTCACCGTGCTTTGCTGCCAATTAAAACGAAACTTGTCTGCATTGTGATGGAAAAGACACCTCTTTTTTTTTTTCCTTCCTTATACCTACTTTGGTAATAGGCAATTTATCTTCATAGCAGTAGGAAAGGAAATACTCTAATGGAAGTGATGTATAGCAATTGATGTGAAGTCGGTAGAAAGAAATGCAGAAAAGAAACCTTTGCTGGGGCCACCATCATTCTTGTGCACTATACAATATTTGCTTAAAAATTAAAAGGGGGGGGGGTTAACTTCCTTTTTGTTTTCCCAGGTCTAATGCTACTGCCTGGCCATCTAACACATAAATTCACATGGTTGAATCTCATCCACAAATTTTACACCTCCCTTTGCAGCACCATGGCAGCACCTCCAAACCCAGTAGCACCCAGTAGGCCACTCCCATCTGCTTTGATCTACTGCTCTTCTGGTGATTTCTATGTGTTGTTTTGCTCTGCAATGGGATCCTGAGGTATATTCTGGCCTTAGAGAGTATTTTCACTATTTGACCTGCCTAATCAGAACCAGTTTTCGAACTCCATTTTTATTAACTTGGAAAAAAAAAAGAGTAGTTTCAGACAAAGCTGATGGTAAACAGATGCTCTATTCAGTCAACAGCACTTGGTTCTCTAGGTACTCAAACACAGGGCTGGGTCTGAAAAGAACAAAACCTTCCCAGCACTTCTTTTAATGAGTAGGCTTTCTTGCACTTGATCATCTGTTTTCTCAGAGGAAAATGTTAAGAAGGCTTGTCATTAGCCAGAGGCAATTCAGTACCCAATATAACACAGACGTGGGGGAGTGAACTGCTGATGCTCCGTGTCACACACAGCCCCCTCCCTCCCTGTCCTCAACTACTGTTGCAGCTGCAGCCAGGCCACTGGATGTACAGCCTGGAATCATACTATCAAAATAATTGAGAGACAATAACTTCTGTAGCTAAGCAAACCAAGGCAGCTTGCAGAGACTGTCAATCTCCACACTTAAAAGCTGCAATCTATTTTCACCACCGTAGGCTACCAGGTTAATTAAATGGGACTCCTTGTGGTGTCAGGAAGGAAGTCAAGCAGCAAGTGTTTGTAGAAACAGGCTTTAAAGTGAACAGCATATGAGAAAGGGAAGAAATTTCCTGGGAACACATGTTTTTGTACATTTCTTGGGAGATGTGTTATGTCTTGGCTTCTGCAAAGGGGACAGTCCCTTCCTAAGTGATGTCCTAATTAGCCCTGGTGCAGTAACACCTCTGTTCCTCACTTCTAGAGATGCTGGGGTGAATCCTCAGCTCAAAGTGTTTTGTCATCAGTGCTACTCCCTGGCAAAGAGCCTGGTCCAGAGAGCTACTGAACACCTCCAGCTTCCATATTTTTCAGGATAAGCCCTGAAAGTCCTCACTTTTATTTTTTTTTTACTTTTTTTTTTTTAAACAGTGAGTGAGCTAATGTTCCCATGTTTCCTTCTCTTTTATGACTCATAAAACTCACTCTCCCTTTAATGTAGAGGCAGCAGCATCCTTCTTCTTTGTGCCTGGAAAAAAATGCATGATCACCACAATTAAGACAGCCGTATAACATCTGACCGCTTTATTTTTCACATTATGGTGAGAATGCTGCAGGGGTTTCCTAGACTTGACAGCAGGACTAGAAACATGACCATTTTCAGGAGTTCCGGTTTCCTTATCCAGTATCTCCTCACCTTGACTCCTTTAGGAACTCAGAGCTCTAGAGTGTCAAAGTCATGTAAGTAATTGTCTATTATTATTAATCACATCCATTTTGTTAACTGCTTGGTTCAGTGCAGCTGTTGACACTTATCCAGCTTGTGTCATCCATTGTTGATATTCCCTCCAAATTAAGGTGCATCAATCCTTCCTTGAGTGATTTTCCCACCAGGCTTCTGTGGTGAGAAAAAGAGGATGAATACAAGGTTATATATGTACATATTTCAATTCACATCGCCTGTTTTGTATATCTAACCTGCAGAGCTATGTAAAAGGGCTGTAGATAAACTGTGGCATCACTAAAGTTACCTAGTAAGTTCAGAATGGTTATAGGGTTGCAGGAATGTCTGTTGAAGTGGGACATAAACCTGCTGGCTGAACTGAGCAGATCAGGTGTGAATGACCTTAAACCACCTCTGTTCTTCTTCAGTACAGAGTAATTCTGGTGGACTTGGTGTTGCTTGGACAGACTGTTTTGCACCACAGACCTGAACCTAACTTAATAAATCATGATTCCCACAATATCCTTTAATGGTCACTTGTCCATTCAGTAAACAAATTCCGAGGGCACATTTTAAAGGGTCATCTTAATTCTTACCATTTTTTACATGGATTCCTTTTATCCTCCCATAAATTTCATCTCTGACTTCCCTAAAACAATTTCTTTTCTCTAATCTTATTATTTAGACTATTTGTCTGGGTATGAATATCCACTCTGTTCATTTATGTGCAGAACCAATTTTATTACTAAACAGACAGCAAACAAAATCAATCCTTTCTTCTCATACAGAAAAATAAAGAATTTATTGGAATAAGATGGCTTCTCTATAGGTTTCTGAGAAATCTTACTCAATTTAGAACAGAAAAATACCTAATTCTCTGTCATGCTTTATGTGAATTCAGAGTTATTCCCATGAAACCCTTTGGCATAATTTCTGTTCACCCATTTTACACTTTCCATAAGATCTGTAAGATGGTTTATGCGCAAGAAAGAAAACCTTAGCTGTTTTTAATGCTTCATTCCTTTCAAAATAAGTATAGAGCTCAGCAAAAATGGCTATCAGACCCCAAGTATCAATGACCATTCTTTATGCTAATCTTTCCATTTCCTGCTATTACCAGTTCCAGGGTCACCAGCAAAAAAAAAAAAATCCTGAACTATTGTAAAGTCATCTGTCATTTTATTTTCTCCCCCAACTCTCTTAAAGAGTGTCTGCAATGAATTACCTCCGTGTCTGAAATGAATTACTACTCCATCCCACACAAACACACCATCATTACCTGCCCCAAGCAAGATCTGGAACTATATTGCTCTTGTATGTTAAACAATAGTCAAGCAATGGTGAGATGCAATTGATTATGTGAAACGTTAGAAAGCCTTAGTAAATCAGCTTCTCTGAAGTCATCTGGGCTTTTGGTGTAGCTGGTTTTGGTTTAAAAGATTATTACTCCTTTCTTTCTTCCTCTTTCTTTCTTTCTTTCTTTCTTTCTTTCTTTCTTTCTTTCTTTCTTTCTTTCTTTCTT
>VXAY01000695.1:397719-584415 GCA_013399855.1 Oxyruncus cristatus | reverse complement strand
TCTCTCTCTCTCTCTCTCTCTCTTTCTTTCTCTCTCTCTCTCTCTCTCTCTCTCTCTCTCTCTCTCTCTCCCTCCCTCCCTCCCTACCTTTCATTCTTTTCTTCCTTGTTTGCCACTTGTTACTGATTGTCTGCTCCAAGGTAGTGCGTGTCTCTATCACTTCCAACTTCCCTACCTTGCACTGCTGGTCAGTGACCATCTGTCGTGTTGGTCGGGTGTGAGAGAAGATACTTACTAATCCATTTTCCTTCTGTCTCAGGGAGAGACACTTGTTTGACAGAACAGCATTTCTGAATGCATCCTCACTAAAGGCAATAGTCAGCAGGTTTTAATTTTTCCTCAGATTCAAAACTAAATTCTATGCTCTATTCTTGGCACAAGGGCAATCATGCAGCTAAATTCCTGGCAATATTCCTGGCGAAAATTTATTCAAGGATGGTATATGCTTGCCTTTTGTTAACCAAGCAGTGGCTACCAACTTTCAGAACAATGTTGCCTGTCAGCAGTTATGATGGATCAGATCCAATTCAATTTTAAATATGTGGGCATCAAGAAATAAGAAAGAAAACTTCTCCTGGAAAGTTACATTGATGAAGGAAGATGGATTTGGCCCCAGACACAGTCTTGAGAGATAGGCTGACACAATGGGGTCAAATCATGACCACTGTAAGCCCAGCAACATTAAACAGGAAATTCATGAGAACTGGAGCTTGGACCCTCTTTTACTTTCCACGTAAGCACAGACACAATATGTTTATAGTGAAACTTGGTAGAGATTCCTTGAAATTATAAGTACTGGAGGTGAAGTTAATCCAGCCAATATATTGCTTGCAGCATTTCATTTTTTCTAAGTACCAGCTTTCCTTTTACAGAATCTCATAAAAACAAAACAATATGTTGCTCTCTTATGGATAACCTATGAGCAGCAGTTGGTGAAATAGTCCCAGTGTCCAGAGCTACATTATATCTTTGATGTCTGGTTCTGCAGCAAAAATACTTCAGTAGAGCAAGACATAATGAAATTTTAAGAGCTTGTTTAGGAACTGACTATTACAAAGAACCATGCTCATTTTGACTCTATTAGAAACACAAGAAAAATAATTTGTCACTTTCCTGTAACTAGAGGGATCTCAGGGGGCATCTCAGATAAGACATCAACATTGTCAGTGATTACTCAGCCTTTTTTCATTACAGTTTGTAAAGCCCTGAATAAGAAACCGGTTTATACTGGTGTTCCAATCCTCTAAATGCACCTTTACAAGACCCAGCTGTGGGAAGGACATTTATTTCCACTGTAGAGATGAGGCCAGTGAATCATGGGTAACGGGTGAGTTGCACAAGTTCATGCTAAAAGGGGTTTGGCACACTGTGGATGACAATGTAACAATACCAATAATAATTCTAGTAAATAGAAATCCTAGGTTCCCCTTCTGGGCCATAGCATTTAGATTTCTCCTATTCTTTCTCAGCTGGTTCCATTTGGTTTCTGTTTTATTTTCCTGAACTGAGCATAATGTAGGCGAAAAAAAAATCTTCTTTACAGCTACTGGAGAATGTTCCTATCTGACTGATATTTAATACTTCTTTTTCTGCTGTAATTGAGCACATAGTCATGCTAGAGGATAAATTCCAGTGATGACATTGCAACAGTTTGAGTGTTTTCTCCATTATCCGTCTTTACAACAGAAATAACCTTTTGCTTATTGAAATACAATTGCATAGGGAGATAGTTGTTTTAAAACAGAATTAACAATACTAGCTGAACATTTTTTAGGAGCTTTCCGTAACAACCTGTTTTTATGTCAGCTTCTCTAGAGCACAGCACCATTTATACTATAAAATTAATTGAAAATCGAAAAACTGAACAACTGATCTTTTCTTGTAGCACATTCTTGGAATTATCTGCAGTATAGAAACTCCCTTTCAATATCAGTGACTTCTTTGTCAGAAATTACCCCACAGCAATATTAGGATTCTCTCATACTCCCCTCACTCCATATATTGATAGAGGAAGATATTGATATAGCTGTGATAACTGTGTACCAATAGATATTCAGAATGATCATAATATAGGCAGGATGTGCCACTGCAATTATTTATTTACAAATCTTCAAGCAATCCTTTCCCCAGCATATTATTAAATTAATTGAAGTATTACTATATTATTATTACATTGAAACACCACTGTAAACTTATTTTAATTTCCTGCATTGGAAAGCAGATCATGGCCTTCCACGTTCCTCTACTCCAAGTCAGTTTTCATTCTACTACTGCTAAGTTTCTGCAAAAATGTATTCAGAGCTGGACATGAAGTACTTCTGATCCCTGAGGCTGCCCTCAAAGGTAAACCTGTGTGCTACACTGACAGCAAATCTGCAAGCACAGCCACGGGTCCAGCCACAGCCTCCTTTTGGGTGTGCAGGATGCTGGCATGAGTGCTGACTTTCATCTGCCAGCGGTGAAGTCCAGGACAGACGTGCATTTGACTTGGGTACACGTCAGGAACCTCCCCATGAAGCTTAATGATGGGATCAGAGCGACATGATCCAAGGGAATGTTGCTGCTTTGTGGGGGAGAGAATGGCTGTCTGCACCCTCTTGCCTTGTGGAGTTTAGCTATGATTGACAGCCAGACAGGCCAGTGCTGCTGGCTGTTCTTCAGCATGACTGAGTTGTACAAACATCCACAAGGTCCACTTTTGAGTTCCCCAAAAAGATGAGGTCCTGGTTTCTGACCTTCTGAAAACCTTCTCTTCCTTACATGGAGAGACCCTTCCCTTTCTATCATGAGCTCTCTGTCATCATTTACTCCAGGCATTTCTCAGGCCACTCCCCCTGTCAAGGTTCCAGCCACCATTCTCCTAATGAACTGCTCTCCTTACACTGTGTCCTGCCACCTCTGCTTTTGGTGGTTCTGCCAGCCCCAGCCAACCAGGCCAGCAGCAATTTCTCCACTTCCTCTGGTGAGGAGCTTTAGCAGAGCTTCTGACAGCAGCAATGCTGCTTATGAGTTCCCTTCAGTAGAAAAGATCCTAAGCGACAGGATAATAGCTAAATGTGGGTTTTTTTTCCTGACTCGGAGCTGACCTATTTCAGTAACGCAGGGAATTTCCCTGTCCCACAGAGAGCATCTCTGCTGCAGCCAGCAGAGACCAGTGAACCAGAAATTCTTTCCTATGAGGGTAGTGATGCACTGGCATAAGTTGCCCAGAGAAGCTCTGGAAGCCCCATCCCTGGAAGGGTTCAAGGCCAGGTTGGATGGAGCTTTGAGCAACTTGGTGTAGTGAAAGGTGTCTCTTTAAAGGCCCTTACAACCCAAACCATTCTGTGATTCTGTGATGCAGAAACAGGACCCCGGGAGAACTCAGCCATGGTTTGGCAAAGCCTCTTTTGCTACCAGAACAGTGCAGCTTCCCCTTCAGGCTGCTCATTGCAGCTGTCAGTCACCACATGAGTAAGAGGTTTCTTACATGACCACTGCTCATTTTGGTCACCAAGGGTATTTGACAGGAATAGGTCCCAATCCTTTGCAGTGCTGGTTTCCTCTCCTGGTCCAGCATTATTCAGGATTGGAGATCAACAGTCAGTAGGCTGTTGTGGGAGTTTGTTTTCCTTTGAGTCAGGCATCACTAATCAGACCTAGCACTTCCTCATGGGCTTTATTAAACATAAATCTCTAATCCAGAAAACATTTCCATTATTAAGACTAATTAAGTGTCATAATGTCAGCCAGGGTAAATAAAGCACAAAAGGAAAGAAATAAGCTCTGGGAGTGGAACGTGCTTTATTGAACACACATCTGCTAGTCCGACCCATGGCTGTCACTCAAGAAGACATCATCCAGTAAACCTGATCAAAAAAATCCCCACTGAACTGATAAAGGAGAGCAACTCTTCAGATGGCTTAGCTGTCGCTTGAAAACCAGCTTGCAAGCCTGTGGGCTGACATTAGTGCTGGAAGGCAGGGAGGGTTTGAAGCTCTCAGATACAGTATCCTCTGGACTTCAGAAGGATAAAGATCAGATCCTGAGAGCTCTCTCCCACTCCCTTGTTTTCCCTTGCTAAGGAAAAGAAGTCTCTTCAGGTGTATTTCTTGACTTTTTAGAAGGGTTGCAAAAAATTCAGGCAAAGTGAGTGATTTCCATGCCAGGTATGGCTGTATCATTTCAGTCACTGCAGAGTAGGAGTTTTAAAACTCTGCCAATACAGGTGTCGACTTGCAGTCAAATATCATGTTTATTACATTTGATTTTCTTTTGGTTACCTGTTTGGTATTAAAACAAAAAGAAAAAAATCCAAACAACTTTGCAGAAGTAAATAGCTTGAGAAATGGTATTTAGTCATTCTTAGTTAAAGAAACTACAGCCATATGAATCTTCAATCCGGCTTTTTCTGCCTTTCCTCATCTTAAAAATATCTTATGTGGTACTATAAATAATGAGCAGAAGGGAAAGTGATGCTTCATACAGGAGGGGAAAAGCAGCACTGGTTGTCCTTAATCATGTTCAAACACAAATCTGGAGAATGAATGAATGTTCCTCCATGCATTTCCAGGCTTGAACAGGATAGACTGAGTCCACAGGGATTTGTGTTTCAGACCTTGGTGTCAGTATGCATTACTGTGGGCTTTGAAAGATGCTCTTAAAATGTTTCTAAATAACCAAATGGAGCAACCCTTTCCAGCGTGATAATCTGTGCTGTTACTACTGCAACTCTGGCAGCAGGGAAAGAGGGAAGGGAGCAGAGCTCTCTTCCAGCTGTGCCCCAGAAATCCTTTGCCACAGTAAGCAATTAACATCAGGTTTGATCTTTCACAGTATTAGGAAGGTATATGACAGTGTAACATCTTCACATGGTTTGGATGTGCAGTGCCTGCACTTTTTGCATCCAAACAAGAGAGACAACTGCTTTCAAAGTCAGTGGCCAAAACAAACGGCATTAAGGTATTGTGCAGGATTTCTCTGTGCATGGATGGCACGGTGGAAGGGGTCCCTGACACAGCTCAGTAGCTAAGGAATGAGGTCAGGCTTTGTTTAAGCAACACGGGAAGACGGGTTCATTTTTTTTCCTGTAATGAACATGAAGTGTTAGGCGTGTGACACTAGATTCTGCTGCTGTTGTGACAAAGACACAGCCCTTGGAAGAAAAAAAATCACAAAGATGTAGCATGAGGTACGATGTAAACTTTAATAAACTCTTCAGAAATCTCCATTTTTGCCTACCTGCCCTTCAGTGATTGCATTTAAACTAATGTTCTAGGGCCCTTTTATGTAAAAAAGCCTTATTCCTAGGATGGCTCTTGCAAAATTCATGGCTGGTAGTATTCCATGCCCTTATAACATGACAGTAACATTCATTTGTATCAGTTTGGCACCATGTAAGTAGGTCACACGATTACGATGAAGTTAAAATGAATTTTGCCTTTCTTTAAATGGTAATGGAACAGTTACCAACTGATTAAGGAAAACATTAGTAAGTACCATTTTAATTGATTTGAATGCATGTGTGTTTTGTATTGGTTTAGTTTGAGGGCATTTTTAAACAAATAGCACTGTCATTGTAAGCCTTAATTAGATAATAAATTAATAGATAAATGGATTAGAAAGTTCAGTATGGCTTTCACAATTGCTGCTAGCGGCATAAAAATGAGGTGCTTGGTATTAGCTATGCTAATAAATGGCCTAAGAAATGCACTTGGAAAGAATGATGATGTGGCAGCTGAGTGACACGCGAGGACCATGGTCTTTCCTTTGCCCACACCTATTTTGGAAAACAAAGGTGCTCCTGTGCTTTCTTTGGAAAGATAAGGGTGGTGCAGATCTGGAAGGGTAAATATGTCAGTTCCCTCAGTGCACCTCAAAGCCTGCAGATTTAATGTGGGATTCATGAAAAATTCACTAAGCACACAGGACGTATTCTGAGGGTTAGGCTGCATGGGGATCAGCTCAGAGGTCTGACGAGGAAAAAGGCTCAGCACATGCAGAATACATTCAGTTATGGGAAAGCCACTTAGCAGGGAGGGAAGCCTGCATTGGTTGGGCTGGATATGGAGCACATAAGAATCATTAGGATCTTTCTGGAAAAGAACAGTTTGGTGGATGTTGTGCTGCTTTTTCAATCCCATGAAGCAGTAAATCAAGCCATATGGGTCTTGGTGCTATTCAAAGAGGTAATGACAGTAAGTCAGATAACAGACACAGAGTGCTGCAGGTTGGAAAGTGATGCAAAGAATCAGTGGCATGAGTTCAACCTGAGTGTCAAATATCTGAAATTAAAAAGTTGGAAGAGCACTTTGGTATGGATTGAATGTTATGCAGCTTGCCTGAAGACACAGGGTAACTTCGATTTGTTATTTTTGGGTTGATTGCCCCTCAGATATAACTACCTACTTCAGGGGTGGCATTAGCCTGCAGCACATGGTCACCATAATCAGAGCAAGTTCACAGAAAGGGTTTGAAGCCTGAATTGTGTTAAACTTGGCTTTTTATGCAGATATTTTCAAGGTGAAATGAACTTCTTCAGCAATCAAACTGGTCTTTGATACAAATTAACTGTGGCTACAGAAACATTCCTTTGTTATACATTTCAGGAGCATTTGGACAGATACTTTTTTTGGTAGTAGTTAAGTATTTGGTGTAGAGCATCATGTTGCTTTTACTAATGAGAATAACAGTTCCATCTCACTAAAAGCCAGCTTGATAAAAAGTGCATAATGTTCTACCCCCTCAGCTACGTCACTAAATAGTCTTCTTATCAATCTACCTAGAATATAAAATACATTAAAAAAATACTGCATATTGCATGGTCTGTAGACCTTATCACTTGAGTAATTTAAAGTCTTTCAGAGTAAAGTACATGGTAATATATGAGGATAGTGTCACAGCTGATCTTCAGTGGGAAGAGGAAAACAAGATGCAAAAGGTCTTTTCACCTCCAGTTTTCAGTGCTGGAGACATTTGTCATCTGTTAGGTTGTTTGGCAAGTTTCTAATTATTATCTTTTTCAAGTCTCTTTCCCGCTCAAAGGGCTCCCATCCAAAGAAATTCTAAAGAGGTTCAGGGATAGTAAATCCATTACACGGGGATGTTGCGTAAGCTCTTGTAACCTCCGTTCTTTGCCAGACTGTCTGCTGTAAATCTTAAAGTCATGCAGCCATGTACAGTAGTGCTGAGGCCAACCACTTAAACCACAGTAAAAGAGTCCATGACTAAACTGCTTCTGATGGGCTTGGTGCACAGGCAGACAAGCCCGGGTCTTACTGCCAAGACTACATCACTTTATTTATTGACATGTTTTTCCTGAGACTCTCAGAACAAGGAGGAGAGTTCTCAGCCTTAAGACCCACTAGCAAAGCCAGTTTGTTTAGGAATCAAGGTTTAAGACAGGCTAAGAGGGAAAAGATCAGAGTTAGCAGGAAGAATGCAGCTGCTATAACACAATCAGGATCTGGAGAAACATGGAAATACCAGAATCATAGAATGGACTGTGTTGGAAGGGACCTTCAAAGGTCATCCAATCCAAACTCCCTTGCAATGAGCAGGACCTGTTCAATTTGATTAGGTTGCTCAGAGCACCATCCAACTTGATGTCGAACATTTCCAGGAATGGAGCATCCACCATCTCTCTAGGCAACCTGTGCCAGTGTTTTACCACCCTCATTGTAAAAATTTTCTGTGTTCTGGTTTTGGATTTTATTTAATTTCTTTCTGCTTCAAGTGTGTAGCTGGGATGGCCATTCCTTTAGGATGACTCTCCATCATTGTACTTATGTTCCTATCTTGTGCCTTCGCTTCTGAGAGTGTTGAACTGCTGCCAGGCAAGAAGGCTGTGGCTTGCCTTCTTCAGGCTGTCTGCAAACTTTTACATAAAGCAATTGAGTTAGAAGAAAGTAGACTTGTCAGAAATGGGAAAAGCTGAGGAAAACTTTGATCAGAGGGTGGTCTCCAAAATCAAAATGACAGCAAGCTCCATAGGCTTTCTGAAAGGCTACAGAAACAACACTGGACCTCTTGTGAATAAACTGCTAGCACTTTTTCACATATAGCAATGGCTCTTGTGACTTCTGTTGACATTTATCTCTAGTTGTGCAAGTATGTTGCCTTGAAATGCCATAAAGACTCTGTTGGGGTAGGCATTGTTCTGCTGTATTTCAGACCTAAGTTCTTTTGCAGGTTGTGTAAGTCAGCATGTATATAACCACATATCGAGCTTATGAGTGCCACACATGGCCACAAGCTGAAATTTCTCAGAAATTGTCTTCACGTACTCTGCACTTCCTTCCTCCTCTCTGTCCCTGATTCCATAAGGATGACTTGGAGCAATTTCCTGTTCTTGTAAGATCTAACCTTTTTTCCTACATACCTTGCTATTTCTACCACCAAAATTCATGTCCTGGGGGAATGCACTCTGCATTCAGTTGGTGAAACATCTAGTTTTGTTTAGGAGATTTTTGTTTGGCGTGAATCCCTGCATTGTACGTACCTCTTTCAAACACTATGGAAAGAAAATGTTTCACTTCTGGAAAGGAATATTTGTTTGGCCTTGCAGATAGTTTAATGCATGCTGGTGTTTAAAACCTATTAAAAAGAAGAAAATTAAAAGAATAAAGAGAAGGGGAAACAAACAAACAAAAAAAAACCAAACCAAAAACCCCGTATTGTTATTTAAATCCCTGTTCACACATTGCAATTAAATTCTTTCTACAAGAGATTGACTCAGGACCCCAAATCAAGCTGATTGTACAATATACAAATCAAAACATACATTTGGGTCAGAGAAGTCTGTGTTTGGTTTGAAACACAGGACAGAGCACTGAAGCAGAATAATCATGGTTCACCCTGTAGGTCTTTTCCATTCCTAATGCCTCCGACTCTGTGAACCATCAACTAAGTATTCATGTTTGGGCCGTTCATATAGTTGTTTCAAACCTTCCCTCTTTGCTGCAGGGATCAACAATATTGTCCAACTCACTGAACTTAGAACACTTTTTGTGCTTCGGGACTTGGCTTACACTTAAGTTCACATATTCCCCACTGTGCCAATAGAGCAGTGTCCCTGACACTGCCATTTCTCTAGATGAACCCAATCCTTCAATGGGCCACCACTATGTGATCTGATAGGTTTTCCTGAAGATTAAAACATCATGTTCTGTGACATAATTGAACTGGAAAACCCTGAGTGCTGAGAATTGGTTCGAGATATTTAAATTGGTTCTCTCATATTTGGAGACTTGATCTAAGCTTTGGATGCATTAGGTGTACGTATTCACATCCCTGTGAACTGTTTGGTTTAATTGCTTCACTATGACCAAAAACAAAACACCACCAAAAAAGTTTATAAGAGGAACTTCAAAAGTGACCATTCTCTTCAAGCAAGTGGGAAACTTTTTTTCACTCCATATTTATAATCAAAAAGCCAAACATTTGTTTAAGAA
Source organism: Oxyruncus cristatus (assembly GCA_013399855.1). Lineage (NCBI taxonomy): Eukaryota > Metazoa > Chordata > Aves > Passeriformes > Cotingidae > Oxyruncus > Oxyruncus cristatus. The sequence goes on along the minus strand of VXAY01000695.1, from coordinate 574,984 downwards.
AGCAACTGTTAAACTTGTGCCTAAACCTGGACAAGCAGTTACCTTCCCAGCCCTTTTTATCCATCTGTTACAGTGCTTACCGGGAATCTGCACTCACTAAACTACAACTGTTTAAACATTTTCCTGCAAACATCCCATTGCCTCATTTAACCCTAATAGCAGACCTCACCTATTCTGCAAATAAACACAGGTCTCAGTTCTCTAAGGGAACCTTTACACCTAATATAATCATTTACCATGTGGACATTTGGCTCAGGGTGGAATATGCTGGGTTTCAGGAAAGAAGCTGGATGGGCTTTCTCTGTACACCAAATGCAGGTCTGGGGACTGGTGCTCAGACACCATCTTAGTCTTCTGGGTCCCATGGAGAGGTGATAATTTCTGGTCATCCTCCCTAGGCACAGACTTTCAGAGGGGGATCAGGGTGGGGTTCAAGTTCTAGCACGCTGTTACGTCTCCCATCATGCTGCGTTCCCATACAGTTGTCTCAACCACCTAACCAAACCTCCTGGGAACCACAGGGACACAGTATGGGGACACAGCCCCCCCACTCCTCAAAAGAGCCCCGGAAATGTGGGTGTCCTGCCATGCATATCTCACATTATGTTCTTCCAGAAGGATTAGTGGCTGTATTATTTTGATAAATGAGGCAAGGCAGGTTGATGGCATGGGCTTTTTCGAGTTGAGATGTGGCTAGAAAGGGGAAAGATAAACTTGTAGCTCTTACGGATTAACTTCTGGTTTCTAAGAATAACATAGATACGGCAGTCTCAATTAGATGGAGCTTAAAATCACATATAACGAATCTCAGACGGAAGAGATTGCTGTATCTGAAAGAGAAGTCACCACTGTTCTTTAGATAAGCTCCCAGATTTTCAGATGAGAAAAAATAAATACTGCAGAAAAAAGGTTTTCCCTACTTAACCTTCCCAGCCAGACCCAAGTTGCCTACCGTGAAAAAAACAAGGCAGCCCAAACACAAGGGTAGTCTCACCACAAATCATTCTACATATTCTCCTATGTGTGTTTCTTTAAAAAAGAAGTTAACAAGTTGCCCTTCTCCACACATTTGGGACAGCTTCAGAATGGTGTTTGGTTTCCTCTCTTTTTTAACAAAATTATAGTTCAACCAAAAATTTGCAAGTAAAACAATCACACAAACAGGCAGAGATGTCTCACCCCAAGCAGTCTGCACAAAAATGATGTCTGTTTTTTATCTGTCATGGAAGCAGTTTATTTTTATAAATGCTACAATTCACCCACAGAAACAAAGCAGGGCAGCATTTCATCCTGCCTCTGTTTCCTCAAAGGTATTTCCTACAAGGCGTTGGATTCACTTTCCATATGATAAACAGCTAATGCTGTGTAATTACCAGTGAGCAGGTACCAGTTCCGAAGGTCATGCTGACAGCTGACATGTCCCTTGCACAGCTGCTTCTGTTTAACGTCCCTCATAAAGAGTGGGAGACATTTGATTTTGATCAAGCTTTTAAGAAACACCATATCTACAGAGGCCGGACATTTTCTTTCTCACTTCATCAGGAAACTTTTCAAGATGGAAATGCAGGACTGAGCAGTTTATCACAGAGATGACCTAATTTTGGCAAGCCTTGGAGAGGTCACAGGCTTCCCACTGCCACTACAGTAAAGTCTTTTATCCTCAAATACAGAGGTATAGTATACATCTTCTGGGCTATATTTTGAGTCAGCTGTAGATTTTTTTATTCTTTTCATAGTTCTTGCTGCAAGTTTAAGACAGAAGTGTATATGTTTGTGGAGAGATGGCTCATTTCTTTCCCTTCTTTTTTTTTAACTTAAACTGCTTCTTTATAAAGGTCACTCAAGACCAGAGTAAAAGAGGATTAATTACTAACAGCCATAATTTAGAGACAAATTACACTCTTGATATTTTGGCTGTCCGGGATACGCCACGTAAAAGCCATCTATCTGAGAGAATGACACAGGTGATTGTAACCTACAGTTGTGCTGAGCATTGGTCTGCTTCATCTCCCCTGAAGAATGATGTGGAGTTTAATACATTAATAAGAAAAGGTATAAAAATATACTTCTAGGCAACTTTTCTCATCCAAAGGAGCCAGGTTGTTTTTCTCTAAATCATGCTGGTCAAAGAGGTATTCTGCAGGCATGCACATTGATTTCAGTGGAGTTGTTCACAGAATAAATGTACCTCTTCATGAACACAGCCAACAGGATCTGGGATATTGTGGTTTCCAACCACCTCTGCCCTGGGTCTCATAAATAGTGCCTTATACTATTAGTAATTTGGATAAAATCAATAAGAATGGTCCATGTGGAAAATAACCTTTGGTAACCAGCTCTGTCAACGTGTTGTACACATCTTGCACATGGCAAGCAGAGCACAGATGCTTACACTTGTCAGTGCTGGGCTTCAAACTAAGGATTGCAGAAATCCACCTCCCTCCCAAGTCCTTATCCAGCAAAGTATGTAGGCACATATTGAAGGACCAAGCCTGTACTTCTTGAGAGACCTGAGAAGCCCAAACTTATATGCATCATGTCAGAGTACCTCTGGGTTTTCTGATGGCTCTAGTCTGTGCTGGCAAGTCCAGTCCAATCCTAGAGAGCCAAGGACTGCTTTTTAAGCTCAGGGACACACTGTGGGAAGCTGGGAAGCATCCCACTTGTATCCTCACAGCTTTTTCATTTCCAGACCTGACCTGTCTGAAGCCAGCTGTGTGTTTCCACCTCCTTCTGAGAGTCTCACAGACAATTGCTAAACCTACTCCATCAATCTTACATTGTAACTACACGTTTCTGTCATGTGGCTTACAAATACATATGGATTTCCTATACTAGATTTTTCTACCTACAAGTCTTTTTATAAAGATCATATGTTTTTTTAACACCATTATCAGATAATATCTCTCTTCAGAGGTCAATCATAAATGCACTCATTCCACTTTATTATTCATAGTGGCTTCTCCTTGATTTCTGGTATGTTCAGACTGAAACAATCTTAGGTGCTCACTCTACTATTACTCTACTCTCCTGAGATCCCACCTGCCCTGGGCCACTCAACATAAAAAGCATGTGAACCTGTTGGAGTGGGTCCAGAGGAGGCCAGGAAGATGCTCAGAGGACTGGGCCAGTTCTACTGTGCAGACAGGCTGAGAGAGTTGGAATTGTTCAGCCTGGAGAAGAGAAGGCTCCGAGCACCTTCCAGAATCTAAAGGGGCTACCAGAGAGCTGGAGAGGGACTTTTGACGAGGGCATGGAGTGACAGGACAGGGGGGAATGGCTTTCAACTGACAGAAGGCAGGTTTAGATAAGATATTACGAGGAAATTCTTCACTGTGAGGGTAGTGAGGCACTGGCACATATTGTCCAGGGAAGCTGTGGATACCTGGAAGTGCTCAAGGCCAGGGTGGATGGGATCCTGAGCAACCTGGTTTAGTGGAAGGTCTCCCTGCCCATGGCAGGAGGATTGTAATTACATGACCTTTAAGGTCCCTTCCAGTCTATAATTCTATGATTCTATTGCCAAGTTGCAGTCTTTTAAAAAAGAACAAAAATAGCTGGGAGAGTTCATATGAGTCTTTTATAAAAGGGAAATTTATGGGAAAAAGTTGTCAGAAAGGAAGAGTTTGGGTATACAAAACACTTGGCTAGACATTAATCAATGTAGTGTCATCTTTAACACTTTCCATGCTTTCATTTGGGAATAACACACAATTCTGCTTGCCATTGCAAGACCGTTAATTAGCATCCATAGATTTATAAAGGATTTTTCTGAGTAGCCGATAAGCTGGTACTATTAGTGTTCATTTCACTCTGGTTCTAGTCCTTTTTGGGATGAAGGTAGGGTTTATTAAAATAGACCTTTCACAAAACACACCTATTCATTGCAAATTTCTATTAAATACCAAGGTGTGAGGGGTAGGTTGGTTTAATTTGCTTTCTTTTCAGTCTCAATGCCACTTTTCCTAATAATACTAAAGTTTCTTAAGCAAATGGGATGATCAAGTGGGTAGAGCCCTGTGGGGGGAACCTAGGGAAGTGTTGTGCCCTTATTCGATCCACTGGAAGATTTTATCCTGCTAGCTTTACTGTTCATTTGTTTTTCTCCTCTTAAGAAGCAAACTTGCTTCTGTCAATCAGTTTGTCAGATAAATTGTTCTGCTGGACAAATTTGGAAATTGAGTTTGGATTTTGAGTTTCTTCCAGTGATTCCTAAGGCCTTGGTGAACAGGTGGCAGCAGAAGATGCTGTTATTCAGAAACTGTTCCAATCAGTTCTCGAGATTTGCATAATGCAACAGGGATTTGCAAAAAAACTCAGGCTCAAGGGCATGTGCTTATCACTTGCCAGGGATCTGAAGGGAGCAATTCCTACCAACACAGCAATGTGCAATTTGCTAGGTGTATCGTTGCTGTATGGATTTTAGCACTGGCCGTGGTGAAAAAGACTGCTGAATTAATGAACAAAGGAGACTGGGAAAATGTAATGGTTTGAAAAGCATTGCTCCAAAAACTATAATCCCAGTTCCATCAGTCCAGTTTTCCATTATATGGTCCAACACCCACCTTGTAACCAATGGGAAGAATAAAATAGGAAGTGTAAAGGAGATACTCATTCATCTATCTCTTGGCTGGCTCCATAACATCACAGCAACAGCAAGTAAAAAAGAAGAATGGAATATATCATAAAACCTTTCCTGTTCCTCCAACTGACCTTTGCCCACAACAAAAGCAGACTTTGAATTCTGTTTATTTTACAAAAATCAGCAAGAACTTTTACAATGACAAAGCAAGTTTGAAATTATTTTAAATATACATGTTTCTTGAGGAACCACTGAAGTTAACGACTTAAAGAGTCATTTTCACAGTTAGGGAAAATCCATGCTTGTTTGAGCTTTAAACTAGCATTTGTGTACAATCAGACACAACTGCTTTCTCCACATAAAATGTTAGCCCTTCCATTTTCCACCTAGCATTAACAAAAGCAGCAGATATGCCTGTTGCTGTGGAGATTTTGAGCTGCAGTCCAATCTCTGTTCTTCTGCCCGATCTAGCTCACAAGTTACAGCAGCTGAAGGTTTTTTCTCTATGACATTTTCTGAACATACATATGTTTTATTGAGTAAACCAGATGGAAAATCATTTGCACAGCTATGGTTTCCCATTTTGGGTCCAGTGGCCAAGTTCATCATCATTATTTCACCAACTCCTTTTCTGTATATCTTATTTTGCAGTCTCATACAGAACTCCCCCATCTATTTGTCTCTTCCCCATATCCTGTAGGATTTCCTAGCAGCTCCTGGTGGTCTTCCCCATTCTGTTCACAGCAGATTTGACTCCTAGTCTGCTCTTTGTATTTTCAGACTTCAGTTCCCCATTTGTTCTGAGTAGTCCCAATGGCCTTTGCTCCTGTTGCCTATGTTTATGTGCTCACGTGAATGGTATCAGTGATATGATACAGCAAAGCTCAAAAGATAAATTTATGTATGTATCTGTCTATAAAGGAACACATTCAGATTCCTGACCTCTTTTTATCTGTGCTGCTTGAGACTGTGTTAGATTTTCTTATATTTCAAATAATAGGTTTATTTCATGTAATTCACGTCAGGTTTTCACCTTTTTTTTGTTACTGGATGTGAGTGTTCCCCACCAAAACTAGGATGATGTAGAGAAATCTGTTTGGTGCTTTACTACCAGAAGAGATTTAAATGATTACAAGTGTCACCAATGCAGTTATAAAACCTATATTGTAGTAGAAAGTTGTTTCTCAAAATGAGCCAGCAAACATCTGTATGTCATTTGAGATCTTGAAATATCAGCCTAGTGGCATATTTTTGTAGGTGTGATAATCTGACAGGTTAGTCAAGAAAACACTTACAGGCACAGGTAGTGTCTTTTACTAGAAGTGATATACTTGGAAAAAGTAGACACGCTTTCTTCAAACCTGAAACAGAAAGAGCAGACTTTCCAGCTAAGTGCAAGTTTAAAGAAATTGCTGAGACTTTATAACAGAGCTTGTATGAGTGTACATGTTTTTGCAGGGTAAATGGCATAGAATAATGGCTATCAAAATCCTTTTCTCCCTGTGTGTTTGTGTGTGTGTGCATGTGTGTGTGAGTGAAAGAACTTCTAATGTTTACACCAGAATGACCACTTTGATTATGAAGTAGCTTTATTGCTCCCTGATTCCAGAGACTCTTTCATTGACTGGAAGGCCAGAATACTCAAATAGCACTGGAGGACACGCATAATGAAATCACAAGCATCTAGCAAAAAGGAAATGTCATGCCTTTTCACATTTATCTTTGCATCAGCTTCAGCATAAAAGAAATTTTAAAGGGGAAAGAAAAGAAAGAAAGAAAGAAAAACCATAAGGCAGCACAGTTATTGTGGATCAGCAGACAGATCCAACCAGAACTGCTTTTGAAATAGTCTTAGATAAGGAATGCCTTCAGGAACCTTCAGAGGCAGCACCTGTCAGCAGCACCTTTACCTACCCACGGCTAGAATCCCAAACGTAAATGAGTTTTACTGTAGCTTCTGCATATGCTGAGCCTATGACAGGGAGCAATGAGCTTTTGTTTTTCTTAAAGTATCTCCAAATGTGTGTTGTTTTCCCATGGGCATGTGGTGGGTTAGTTTATGCCCAAAGGCACAGTGATAGACAGTAGCTTTTTTCAGGCAAGAACACTAAAAATACAACTCATTCTTTTTGTACAAAGTCTGTGTGCAGATGACTCCTGATAGTTTAACATATATTTGGAAATAACTCATGTTTATTATTATGTCTGTTAACAATTGCAAGCATTGCCTCTTGGACATAACTTTGTTTGATTATATAAAGAAACACACCAAAATCCACTTACTGTCTTCACCACGAGATCCGGGTTCTCTGCACCTATGAAAAAATCAAGCTCCAACATAACCCATAACCTGATGTCCTCTCTGTCAGGGCCAAAACACTTGATGATTTCAGCATTTCATTTTAAGGAAGGAAAGATGAATTTTGGTTCTTTGCTCTGAGGACTAAGGTCTGCAAACTGTGGCTTTTATGTGTACTCAATCACACATAACTTACAAGAAACCTGAAGAAACTAGCTAAATTTGGTCCCAAATACTTTGAGAGAAATCCAGTCTATATGGAAAAGCCATCCAAATTCTGCTTTTTGTACAGTGTGTGTGGAGGTGGAAGTGGAAGGACATAGGTGGCCTTGCAGATAAGCAGAGCCAATCTATCATATGGAATCCCTTCTCCCCCTAATGGCACAGGAAGCTTGGGTGTCTCATATGTGTATTCCTACGTGAATCTCTTTAAGTCTTCCAGTGGAAATAATAGGAAGTGTTTGAGTGCCGGTCTTTCAGGCTGTCTTCTGATGATGGGTGTATGATGATAACACTGATGTCTTCTGAATTAATTTAGGAATTGGAGCCTTTCCTCAAGAAGTGGGAAACCTTGATTCCAGGCTCCACTTAATTTGGGTGGTATTAGCTACTTTTAAGCCTTTTGAGGAATTAAGGGGGCTCTTTATTTCATCAGGGTTGGGCAGCAGACGTGTTTCTCTCTCTGTATATATAGATTACTCTTTTTAATGTCAAAAAGTCAGGGAACCAGCAGGTTAAGTAGCAAGACACTTAGTGAGCATGGAAACCTACACAACTGGGCAGCTCCTAGAAGAGATCAAGTTTGCTGACCATCCGGGACTTCAGAAATCTCCCCAGAATCACTTGAACTCATTTTGCTTTTTCCTTTGATTTTTAACATTTTATGAATTGAAGGCAACTGATCATATAAAAAATCAAAATGTCATACATTTTGAACAGCTTTTTCCACTTCTAAATTTTTCAAGGGTTTATTTTTCATGCTTGTTTTTTTTGGGGGGAGGGGGGTTCTCAATGAAAAGCATCACTTGAAAAATTGTCCAGGAGAAAAAAGAGTCTCTTTTCTGTGCACGTAAGGGCTGCTCAATCAAAATTTAAAAGAGTATGAGGAAAACATAGCTCATATGAGTGTGTGTACAGATAGAAAAAAAGGTAAAAATTAGAACAAAACTGAAGCCAGAGTTGCTCATTAAAGTGTGGTAGAACTGCTGTAATGTCTGCAGAAGTGCTTCAAGGGCTGTTTAGTCAGAGCTTCTCCACTTGTAGGCATTTGGCCGACACATATGTGTACTGATGAAAGGCAGCTGGGTCTGCACGGTGCTTGCAGATCAGGGTCTTTAGTTCAAAAAGAATCATAAGAAAGAAAATAGCTGTATAAACTATTGAATAGTGTACAGAAGGTCAAGCCTGTCAAAGAGGTCAGGCAGGTAATCATCAAATTTAGAGATAAAAGAGACCACTATGTTACTTAGTCTGCTCACCAGCCTACTCAAGAGTGTTCAGTGCAGTATAACAGAAGCACATCTAAGAGTGGGCGTAGTTGGACCTCCAGAACTCTGGAACAGGCTGCCCAGACTAATTGATCGGGAATTTAAAATTAGACTTGTTATAGAACAGACTTCTATGCTACAGTGAATAACTACCTTAGAGATGGACAAGATAATCAGTAAGGGTTCTTTGTCACCCAAAACATAAGGATTCTCTCCTCCCATTAGCATTTTACCATGATCAAAACTATTACATTTAAAAAAGAAAAGCAGCGGATATTTCATCTCTAGCATGCAAAGCTACCTGTTACATATTAGTTTGGGGGCAAACACTGAGAAAAATAATTACCAATGAGTTAAAATACACATAGCACATACTCTTACAACAGTCAGGAAAAAATAAGGTTTATTAGCCTTCTTGGTTGTTGCACAGCTTTGGTCACTATGTAGTATTGGAGATTCCCCCTATACTATCGGGTGTAATTAACTGTTTTATGGGAGCACTGCATTACTGGAATCAGCCAGTGGTGGGGAAGGGATAGTAAGTCAGGTGGATCAACAGTGTGTTCTTTTTTGGCAAAACCTGTATCACATTTTCACTTGGGTTAAGATGCCGTATTTCCAAGCACTGAATTATTTTCTTATACTGCTCTCATTTTATTAAAAGAGCTCTTTTCCTTGAAAATAACCAATTCCTTTAACCACCACTCAAAAAAAACCCAGACAAAAGCTGGGGGATATGAGAGACAGAGAGACTGTTCCATGAATGACACCAGGTATACTTTTCCCTGTATTTAGCACTGCTGCTTACAGCCCACCCTCCTCTGAACTACTAGGATTTTTAAACATTTCTTCATAAACAATTCACATGTGCCTGCAATGTGTTTTGAATTATCATTACCTTCCCTCTATCCAGAAAATCTCTCTTATTTGGGATCAGTCTTTCTATAGTGACTTGAAAAAAAATCATATTTTTCACTGAGCAGGGAACTGAAAAAAAAGTCAAAGATTCTTTCTTACAAGGTAGAAGTCAGTAAAGCAATGATTAAGGTACTAAGATTGCAGCTTTAAAGATATTAATCAAGGCTTAGGAGAAAAAAAGTCTTGCTATTGCATTGCAAGTTGTTCTGTTGTCTGCTGAGAGACATAAAGAAATTTTGGAGGAAAAAGGATGATTCCCTTTTTTTGGGACTTTAGAAGTATCATTCAATAACCTGAAAATTTGTCTCTATCCATTTCTTTCTTCTTGTGCACGGCTGTTGGTCTTTACTTCCTAATGTTGCTCTAAACCTGAAACAAATGTAAAGCAAATCACAATTTTTGGTCCAACACCAGTTTTTTCTGGCTCAGTACTGTCATATCCCTGCATTGTCTTCTTGGGCAATTCCATGAAATGGCAATCTTCCCAGGAGGGAAGAGCATCACCTACAGATGCATAGCTGTATTTTGGCTCTTTGTCTCAGCAAGAATTCAGGAAGCTTTCTGGGAAAACAAAGCTGAAGTGCAGGTTTATTAGGGGAAAGTTTGGATTAAAGCAATGAGGGATGCACATCTTTGCAGCTTTTTCAGTGTGTGCTCTCTACTCTGACCTCCCTGGAAATGCAACACTTGCCCTGCCTGTGGATTGTAGCAAAGGCACACTCTCAGCGTCTCACTGCCTACAGAACATTAAGCACAGCTCTCCTCCACAATAATTACAGCTACTCGAGCACAATCTTCCCTACTCTTACATTTTGCATTGCAAGAACACCTAATGGCTAAACACAAGATCAAAGTCCTGCAGTTTTGCCTGCTTCACAAGCACACAAGGTGAAGTAGTCCATGTCTTGAAAAGCCTGCAGAATAAATAGACAAAACTGACTGAAAATACCGGAAGATGCAGGATGGGTCTTGTTTTAATGAGCTGTGCCAGTCATAGTGTATGTGCAAGACTGAAATGCACATGGGGCATGAGGTAGATGCCAAATGAGAGTCCAGTGCACAAGGATCAGATCAGACAGGTCTGAAGAGTTCTTCCCCACCTTACACAGTGGGTGTCTCTCAGAGTAAGCCAGAAAGGAATTACACCTGCTATCAGTGTGGGTGCAGAGATCCAGATGTTGCTGTGCTGCAGGCTGGCACAGGGCAGCACAGCACTGTGCGGCCCCTCTGGTTCTTCTGCTTGTGTCTAGAGCACATGAACTGAGTCTCAGCAGCATTCTGGTGCAGCCATTCTGCTTCCCCTTCTGCAGGAGCCTCACATTTTCTACTGTCTTCAAGTCCAGAGCCCCAGGGCTAGCTCACAGACAGTGAGATGGAAAATAACCTTTCTTCTTAATCAGATCCCTTTAGAAGTTGATCTAAGAAGAGTCTTTTAGTACTAAATGGCCTTGATCTCTTTTCTCAGCTGAAGAAAGAAAATGATCTTCTGAACCATGACTCTTAGATATTGCACAGAGGCTGTTTGCTTTGTTTGAAATCATGCACTGGAAAAAAAGGTCCTCCCAAAATTAAGGGAGCTTGACTAGAATATAAGACATAACAGTTACTGGCAAACAACTCCTGTACAATTTTAAGTATGAAAGCATTCAACCCTCATGGGGAAAGGCTGAGATCAGGAGGAAACTGCCCCAGTAAGTGTAAGAGCCTGAAAAAGTTCATTAGTTTTATGCAGTGCAGAAATCCAAAGTCAACAGTAATTTTAACAATAATAGAAGCAGATGCAATCTTTTTATAGAGGCAACATTCTCTTCACCCCAAATTTCCTCACAAGAGCACTTATGGATAGGCAGGTAGGGTTCTCACTGCAGTACACCTTTCCTACCCCTTGTCATACTCCAGAGATCTGCAGCCATGTCTTTTCTTTGTACCGTACTTACTCAGGCAGACTATGTTTCTTCCTGAGAGAAGCACAAAATAACATTTCTTCACAGTTCTCCTTCTGTGAATCCTTCATCTCCAGCTGCCTGTATGTTCAGTCTCCATTTCCATTGCTACTACACAGCACCTTTGTCTATGAGCTTGGAAGGGAATTGCTAAGTCTGCACATATGATGGGGAAACTGTGGATTAGCTATTACAGAGCAAACCAAAATATCACTGACAAAAACATCTCAGTGAGATTACCTTACCCTCAGGCAGGTTCTAGACATTAAACCTAGGGTTCATGCCACTTCCACTTATGCACAAGTAAGGATCACCCAAGGCTCCCTGTGTAGTCAGTGAAGAGAAATGAGACACTCCAACTCAAACTGGAGACAGAACAAGTCTCCTCTGGAAGATAAAGCTGTATTTTCCCTGACTGCAGGCAGACCATATAGTGACTATGCTGAACAATGACATTACCTTCTGAATTACCTTTCTGTTTCCCCAAACAATTCCTGGATTTCTCTTAACAACTGCAACCTTCATTCCTTTCAGGAGATGTTCATTTTTGGTTTTCTAGTTAACAGGCGGAAATACATATTTTATTCCTTAACAGCATAGTTACTCATCAGGTACTGTTTTACATAAAAGATGTGTTAGAACCCATCACCAGTGGCCAGGACAGTCACAAAGTGTATCACTGACCATGAGGTGAACTTGTTGATTTTGAGGTGTTTTGGAGTAGGATGAACTAGTTTTGCTAGTAGGTGGGCTCTAACGTCATGCAATTTTGGTTGGTTTCTAGCACTCCATGATTTTGTCTCCTCTGGCATTATTTAAAAGTTAATTTTAGAAAATCACTGCCAACCACCATACAAGGTATTTGTGTAAATTTTATTTGCTGGGGAAGTGAAAAAACCTTGCAGTGGCCCATGTTTAATAATTCTTCCCTGCTGGGTAACAGGAGCATGACAAGCTTCTTTACCTTTACCAAGCCTATCAGGAAAAGTTTTCCAAGGCTAGTGTAAACCTTTTTGTTAACATTAAGCTTAGAGAAAGCAATTTCTGTAAAGCCTACATTTGGTGTTCAAATACAGGAAAATGGACCTTTTAGGAGATTTGCATGTAATCATTTGCAGATAACCTCATACATTGTGTTGGGTGTTTTGGATCAGATAGAGCATTACTGTCAGATTGAGAGAGGCCACTTCATGGGCAGCTCATCAGACTGCCTACTAATTACATTATTCTTTTATAAGTTGGATTTGAGTAAAGCTGCAAAAGCTTTTGTAATGCTGATCCACAATTAGGGGCTTGCATTTTTCTTAAAACTTTAGATGATGTGAATTACTTACATAAATATTTCACATGGCATGATATAAATATTCTGTGGTGATTAGGATTGTTTATACTGTCTCTATCAGCAGAAAGTCTTTCTTTCTTGATCCGTCTTTGATTTTGAAAGAGATACAAGAAATCTCCCACATACTTGGAAATTACATTACCTGTTTGTGCTTTTAAATAACAGCACGATTTCAGCCTTGGAGACGGATGTTGCAGAAAATCGTGTAGCGAACTTACACAATCTGTTTCTACTGTTGTGCCTACAAATGAGCAAGCTGAGTATCCGGCTCGGGCAATTGCCCGTGTAATTTTCTGAAAATCTGCCGTATTATTTTCTTCTGTTGGCAAAAAAATTGTAAGTGTGGCTGTGCTGCTCCAGAGCACCCCAAGCCCCAGAGGAACTGCGTTTCAGAAGGGAACAATTTCCTCCCTGCTCCTCTCCATCTTGCTCAATGGATAATTGTTTTCTGCTGTTTTGGGTCAGGTTAGTAACCTCAGGAGCTGGGGGAAAGGAGATCTGAGGTCTGTGTTGTTTCTTGTCCCGTTCTACCTTCTGCTTCATTTGGGAATAATTAGATAAAGCCCAAATGCTCGTTCCATGATCTGTGCTGGGACAGAGGCAGATAACAGGCATTCAGCCATTGTGCTTTTATATATCCCAGCATCGCACTGTTCTTCACAGAGCTGCTGCCATTCTAGATGTTTTCCACCCAAAGCAGGGCCTGCTCAAGGTCTGCCCTGTACAAACAAGAATGTTCCCAAGTCCCTGCAAACAGTGACTTTGTGAACTTCCTTGATAGGAAATGCACTATCCTGGTAAACGGATAAAGAAAAACATTGCCTAACTTCACAGCATAGGAGAGGAAAAAAACACATTATGGAAGAGTAGTATAAATCACCCCCAAGGCAGGTGAAGTCCATGTAACATGTGTTCTTCATAGTCCACTTCAGCCCAGGTGAATTTATTCATTCCTTCTTAACCTCACATGGCCCTTTTTTCCCCAATATACCAGTCTTCATACAGGGCATATGATTATTTCTCATTTTCAAAGCACAACTACTCATTTCTTAATTTCGGTGACATGGCAGCTGCCCAGGTTTTTCTTGTTAAGATGATATTCATTTGTCCCCTTTGTTTCATTCATTTTTCCCTCTGGCTTTATAACTGTAAATCAAAACCACAAAATTAAATTAAATAAAATAAACATAAGCGCAGGTGGAAATTCAGGAAATATAAATAACTAAGAGTAGTTTTCTAAGACTGCTTTTTTAATCAATTCTAAACACAAGATATATATTCCCTGTTGAACTAAGAATGTTGTGACCACCTATTGTTAAAGAGCAGCAATAAATCTGTGCAATAATTCCTTACTCCTATGATTCACTGACACATTTTTCCAGACTACTAGTTCAGCTTGCTTTTTTTTCCAGGGGTATGTATTTTGCTGTCCCCTGGAAAGGCTTGATATGCTGCCATGAGAAAGGCATGAATGATTTTTGTCCCTTAGAAAAATTCCTTCCTTCTCCACCTCTGAGGGAATGGATGCTAAACCAGTCTTCTTGCATATGACAACCAGGGCTCACCTTCATATACATTCCCATTCACCTTGAAAAGAAAAATGGCAGGTATTCTCCCACTCCCCTCCTCAGTCCAGCAGGATCTCTGATGCCCTGAAATACTGGTGGAGCAAATTACTGCCTTTTATATTCTGCAGGGAACTGAACACTGCTGTGCAGGCAGGGCAATGCCCTTTCCACCTCGTCCCGTGTGTCAGCAATCCATGGATGTCCCGGTGCCCACCCTGCTTGCTGCTTTGCAAATATAGCTCTCACACAAGATCTCAGCCCTGCAGGACTGCTTCATGTTTGTGGGGTTTTAAGCAGTCAGATATGGTATGAGATGAAACTGCCTGAGTTTTAGACTAATGTATTAATTTATTTCTTTTATCAGACAAAGGTACTTAAGCATTGTTTAGGCGGGTCATGGTTTTCTCCAGCACAAGGCTTGCTACAGTTTTAATATTGATCAATAAGATTTTGTTTTGATGTCAATAGAAATCACTCAAAACTCCCCTGCAAAGTGAGGGGAAGACATAAGAAGAACTTCAGCTGTTTACACTCTCTTTCTTTTGACAGGATAATACACTCAGCCAGCACACTACAGAATATGCTCTGCTATAATTTACAGAGCCTTCACGTGAACAAGCAGTGCATAGCCATGTTTTAAAGGCCAGAGCTGTATTGTGATGTCTTTTGTTTGTAATGGTGCTTACCAACATTGGTGCCACAGTACCATCTTAGAAACTTTCCTCTTTTGAGGTAGTACAAAGGCTAGGCATTGTCATGATATGACATGACAATATGCAATGATGTGACAGTGCAAAAATTCTTATGTGAGAACTACTGTAGTTGTTGTACTGAGGAAATCGCAATGACAGTACTTCTGTCCATGCCTGTCATTCCTTTATGGTGAGAATTCTGCTAATTTAAAATATTTTGAATGTGACAAACAGTCTTTTAGATTATTTCAGTGGCTAAAGGTATAGTATGCAAGAAATGACAGAATTTGGAGTCAAATTATTACACATCTCTGCGCTTCAGTTTCCTTATCTGTCAAAAGTGTAAGTCTGCTTTCCAGAAAATCTAATTCACAGAATCATAGAATTATTTGGGTTGGAAGGGACCTCACAGATCATCTAGTTTCGATGCCCCACAGGGTCACCTCCCACTAGATCAGGTTGCTCAAAGCCCCATCCAACTTGGCCTCAACTGCCCCCAGGGATGGGGCAGTCACAGCTTCTCTGAGCACCCAGTGCCAATGCCTCACCACTCACACACCAAAGAATTTCTTCCCAGTATATAATCTAAATCGCTCCTCCTTCCCTCTTATCCTATCACTATCTGCTTGTGTAAAAAGTCCCTATCCCTCTTTTCTCCAAGTCTCCTTTAAGGACTGGAAGGCTGCTGGAGGGTCTCCCCAGAGCTTTCTCTTCTCCCTGCTTAACAACCCAAACTTTCTCAGCCTGCCTTCATAGAAGTGTTCCAGCCCTCTGACCATTGTATGAGTCAATCTGATAACAGATCCCAACAGATCTGAAACAGTATTTCAAAGTTTACATACCCATTGTTTGTAAAGTCCTTAAAGGTTCTTGAATGAAGCTTGATAGAAGAAGTTATTTGGGGAAAAAAGCTGATATTACTGATTTATTGATTGCAGATAATACCATTCTGTGTATATTGAATGCTATTAGATCCTGTTGCTTTGTTGTTTCAATTCTGTGAAAAGGCAGTGTTTGTATGTCTACTCTTTTTCACCTCTTTTGGGACAAATTATAAACATATGAGTATAATCCATTGAATACAGTTCATGAAACAATTTACTGACCTTCTTTAAAAGTATTTCCTTGAATGTTCTGTATTTCTGGCAGCTCTTCTATTCACACTAGCATGAATACACCCGTTTTAAATCAGCTCTTGATCTCTGAAGGCCAAATCCTGTGAGAGACAGAGTAATTCTAGCAATTCTGAAGTATTACAGCCAAATGTGCAGCATAAAATGAAGGCATGTTTATTGTTTGTCTTACTTTCCCCTAACTATTTAGGGTCTGCTCTGGTTGTCTTTTCCCTAAATTTAAAGCAAATACCTGAATATTGCAGAGTTCCTTGGTTAAGCTGGGAAACAGATTCCTTGTACTTAACTATTTCCAAAGTTTGTGTTTCCTGAGTAGTTTCATAAATCTACCAGAGACTGTAACATCTTCCCCTGATTTTTTTTTTTTAATTTTAATATGAAGTACTGGCACATAGATAAAATAGAAGGTTCTGTTCTGTTTTCCTCTGAGTATGTGCAAGCAACATATCAGTCATACAGTGACATACATCTATTATTCCTGCCTCAAGTCCAAAGAACATAGTTTTGAGTGTTCACTGCTAGCAGATATATAAGATTGTTACAAATTGATGCCAAGGGGCCCATACTTGGAATCTGTTTTGTTTTTCTTTGAGTTAGCTTCCAAACTGCAAGACTCGGCATAATGAATGTGTTATCTAGTCCTTCTGTTTTGTATTTTTGAAGGAAAAACAGCACATACCGCAAAGAAACTTTTTCTACTTGCTCAGGTTCCATAGCAACCCAGTGTTGCTTCGAATTTATTTTGTACTAATCAATTAGAAATTTTGCTCTGGCAGCTGAAATGAAAGTTTATAGGCCAAATCCTGCTTGTTTTACTTGGGCCTGCAGTTGCAGTAAATCCAATGAAATACTTGTCTGAGAAGGATACAAACTTGTAGCTTTCATCTCTCTCTGTTTAATTTTTGTGAAAAGGTCAGATTTAATTCTTGGTTTTCTGCCCAAGCATGAAATAAAAGGAGGCAATTCTCTTGAAGGATCCACAACTTAACACATGCTTGCCTTACAATCAGAGTTGTTGAATTGTTAAAAAGGGAGGTATTGCTTTGCTTCCCACCCATTTTCATTGGATGTTGTCAGCAGAGCTGAGTAGCGCCCATCCTTCATCCAGCAGCTGGTAAAATCTCCTGTTGTATCCACCCCATCATTTGTGGCAAAAGGGAATTTTCGAGGGAGTGCAGTGGTATGTGCCAGTGCTCTTCAGAGCAGCACAGCCCTCAGTAACATGGTTGATATGCACAATTCCTAGGGAACCTTCCCTTGTAAAGGTCAGCTCATTCACTGCTGGAAGTGCATGTAACGACCGTGAAAACCCACGGGATCTTCTCGTGTGCACTCTGCAGTGGTGTAGTTGATTAAAATCCAAACCTGTAATTGAAGAGGTTTTGGTTATGGTTTTATTCATATTTATTTTTCTTTTATCATTGCCAAAACTGTAATACTGGAAGATGGGGAAACCTCATACCAAAAAAAACCAACAACCTGCAACCATGTGGAAATGGCAGAAACTTTCTGATGTGGACTGGCAAAAGCTGACATTTGGCATTTCAGGGTTACAATTCCAAATTCAGCTCATTCTGCTCCTGCTCTTTATGTTCAGACTAGAGAATTCATGTATAGTTATTCCAAGCGTGCTGCCTGAACAAAACACAGGGAGAGCATTGGGGCTCTGCTGTAATTTACCACACCTTTTTTTTTTTTGGTCAGGTAGTCACACCATGAACCTCCTTTTAATGCATTTTTACTGGTCTTTGCATAAATGAGTCAGAGGCTTGAAACAATTTTTTAAATCCAGCTTGTCTTTCTTAATGGCTAGAAAAATGTGTCTTCACCTTACAAACTACACTGAAAAACTGTATGGGTGTATAGGAAGGCACTGATTTAAGACTTTCTTTCTATTTCACTCAACGTCTCACTAGAATTGAACCTCTGACTACACAGGATTAGAAATACATGTCACTCCATTTTGTAGTGAAAGCATAGCAAATCAAAGTCCTGTTTTAAACTTTGTTACATGTCAGGGCTCATCAAATCTTTATTGCAACAAAGAGGATGACGCAGAGCAGACTTTGCTCTTTCAGGAGCCCATCAGAGTTAGAGCTGGATCTCTGTTTGCATGTCAGGGACTGTAACAGGGAAAGCAGTGCTCATCCACTTGCACATGCTCCCTTTCTTCCCTGTCTCTCTCCAGTTCTTAGCAGTAGTTAGCACAATGGGAAGATTACAGCCTTGGCACCATAAAAAGGGTCAGGGAGTGTGAAGTGGGCTGCAGATTCCTTAAAAGCTGCATTCCTAAAGCAGGAACTTCTCTGTCTGGACACCTGTCAGAAGGAAGGAGATCCAGACGACTCTAGTGCTGATCATAACAAAACACACAGGGTTCACAATTTCTGCCCTTGGTCTGCATGCTGCACACGAGGCAGCGTAGGCTCTCCACCAATTCTTGCTTTTCTCCTTTGGGTGACAAGTGTCTCTAAGCACAGGTATAGTCCTATATTCTCCTGGATTCCCAGGCTTTGCCTCTGATGCCAAGATTTCTTTTCTGATTATAATTAGCAATGTATAAGATCGGCCTATGTCCAGGAGGTGACATCCAGGGGCTTACGATGAGAAAAACTGATGATCGAGGTGGAAGGAAACATAGCAGAACCAGCTTTGGGGGATTTAAATGTTAAACCCGCTTCATTGTTTTGGGTTTGTGTCCTTCTCTAAAGTGTTTATGTTATGTTTAGTAAGAAATATTGTACAACTATGTAGTGTGCTATGTTATGTTCAAAATATGTTTTTCTTAGAAACAGATTCTTTGTTTAATTTTGCTGGTTTTCTTCTGCTGACTGTTCTTTTATTTTGATGAGTTTTGCATGATAACATTTCAGTATTTGGGAAAATGCGGGAGATTAATCATTATGACTTACGGATCAAATGTAGCAAGGGGAAAAGCTCATGTTTAAATGCATTGTCCTGTATTACATGTCTGTGTTCATATTCCCCCTGTTTTTATTGATGTACTGCACATATCTGACCTCCACATTTGCCTGATGGATTTTTCACCAGTTTGGGTGTTCTGACTTCCCAGTTTTGTTTAAAAATCTGATCGGAATAAGACCTGATAACCATTAATTGCTTACAGTATGCTTTTCCAATTGGATCTACTTAACCTACATTTACCTGATTGAATTTCCTTGCAGTCAGTAGTTCTTCCTCAGTCAGGCACAGCTCTACGTAAAGTATAATCTTATAACCTGATTTGCTGTGTTTTTCATCATTTAATCAATCAAATGATGCTGCTCTGAGCTATGCTTTGCCCTGTATCAGTGTGGTGGTTTGCTGATGTGCCTCTACACTACACACCAATACACAGACCTGTCCTCCACTTTCTGCCTGCATGATGGAGGTCTTAGGCTGTTTGCTTTATAAACTCGATAAGGGAATGGTTAAACCAATCCCCAAAAGGACCTTACACTTTTCACGTAGAATCTCAAATAATTTACCTCACAATACGTCCGGCAAGGGTTTCCCTTTAGTATGACATAGCCCGGCTTCGACACCTGGCCTCACTGACAGTGAGCGCCCACGTCATGGCACAAAGCGTCTCGCACACCAGGGGCTCTCTCCAACTCCAAAACTTAAGAAAACAAACAAACAAACAAAACAATAACAGCAACAAAACAAACAATCAAAACCCAAACAAACAAAAAAGAAAAACAAAACAAAAACAAACAAACCAACCCCCTGATGGATACGACTTTTAAGGTGTAGATGGGAGTTTTAAGCGACAGCCCAGGGGGCAGCAGGTAACGTGGTCAGGTACGTGCGGTCGGCCGCCCCTAAGGCAGGGCTGCCCCGCTNGTGGGGCGGCCTTCCCTCGTGCCCCGGCTCGACTTTTATTGTCTCTCTGTCCGTGTTTTGCCGTGTTTTTTTTGTTCATTTTATTTCTTTCTGTGTTTTTCCCCCCTCCCCTTCTCTGTGTCTGTGTGTATGTCTGTGGCCCGCAGGTCCCCCCCTGCCCTGTTCGTCCGCCTCCTCCACCCCTCGCTCGCAGTCCCCCTCCCCTCTCCCCTCGCCGCCGGCCAATGAGGGCCCGGGGCGGTCGCTGAGCGACGGCGCGGCCCGGGCGGCCGCGGGCTCGGACTCTGAGGAAGAGTTTGTCCCTCAGTCATTCTTAGTTCAAAGTGGCTCTGGAAACCTCTGTGTCGCCGCCAACGGTGAGTGACTCTCTCTCTCTCTCTCTCTCTCTCGTTCTCTTTGCCTGCTTTTTCGTGCCTGTCTTGACGGCCGTGCGCGGGGATGTAGGTTGGTTGTGGGAGCGGGCGTGCTCTCTGGGTTGGTTGTTTTGGGGGGTTTTGTTTAAAAAAAATAAATAATTTGGGGAGGGGGGCTAGAAATCGTCTCGTAAAGGCTGAATAATGCAGCATCGGGGGGAAGGTCCGTGCTGGCTGCTGTGGGTGTTGCTGGGTGTTGCGAAGGGGGACGCGCCGCACCTTGTGGTACCCGGGCAGCGCTCGGAAACTTTACCCGAGTTGAAGGTTGGACTCCCGTCCCTTTTGGTGGGGTGAAATTTTGGGATTTTTTGTTTTATTGACCCCTGCCTGAAAGACTCGCCAAAGAGCCCCCATTCTCAGTGAGGGCGGCAAGGTGCAGCCTGGGGGTAAGGGAACCTGTCAAGAACCTGTCACCCAAGGGCTGCGTGGATGGGAAAGGGAATGGCAAAAACGCAGAGTTCCCTTCAGAATTTTGACAGTGTTATCAGCAACGTGTGCTGATGGTGGCCTCTTCAGAGGCCAGAGGAAGGTGTCTGTTTTCGGTCTCTCTCAGAGACGCTGAGGGATGCCCTCGGGCTAAGCATTTGAGGCAGCAGCCCAAACGCATCCTACTGGGATGCTCTGAGACTGCCCGGTGGGGTGCTGAAGGTGCTCAGCCCTGCCGAATGGTCCATTCTGCTTAAACAAATTACAAGGAGAGGAATGAGATTCACAGCTCTGTGCTGCAAAGACAATGAGTCATAAACGGAGAGGTAACGCTCATTGGCAAAGAAACGTGAAATTTCATCAAGGGTAGTGTAACCTGACAAAGTGCAGATTACAGCAGTGGAATAGCAGTGGCCACTCAGGCTGCTGCCATCCGGCTGGAGTGATAATTGCTCAAAGGTCTGATTTATGGTGAAGGCGAAGGCATTCAAAGATATCTTGAAAGAGAGAAAGAAAGGTGAGAGAGAGGTTTACTGCAGCTGGCAATTGCTTAACTGCATTTATGTTAAGCTTCTAAGAAGGTTTCCTAGTATGCCGTTATCTCCAAGTAAGGAGAGAAAGTTTGACATTTAATTTGTCCGCCCCCCCTCCCCTTTCCCAGCTTCCCTCTTCTTTTGTTGCATTTGTTATGGTAAAAACAAACTTTCCCTTCAGGGTTTTTCAAAGGAGAAGGTTATCTCCTCTGAATTGTCATCCTAAGGAAAGTAGGGGGAAATACAGTGTTGTATTCATTCAGGAAACTGATTAAAATTCATATCCTCAGTTCAGTTTCCCCCCTCCCCTCCCACCCTATAACATAGACATGCATCTGACTCCTTGCAGTCGCAGTACGTGGAAATGTGAAATCATGTAGATGACCCTCTTGTTGGAAATAAAGCCAAACTCACACTCCACCTCGTGTTTTCCACGTCTTAATGTATGTACTTCCTCTTTGTTCATTTAGGAAATACGTATGTACACATGCAAGCACACCCTCCAGGTAAAAAGAGGGAAGAAAGAGAAAGCAAGTGAGATTAAAGACTTTAATCTCTTCTTTTACTAATTAGCTGAAGAACAGAAAAAGCATTGTTCAAAGGCCGCAGTGGGTTGACGACATTATTGTATTATTGATGTGCTGGTGAGTTAGTTAGACTTGAGGCTTTTCAGCTGCCTGCTTATTTATCCTTTTTTTTTTTCCTCAGCGCTTTCTGCATTGGCTTGTAGACATACTACATTCCCTGAGGCTTTCTTTGTGTGTAGGATTCAGCAAGTTGCTAATAAATATGTCCCACACAAAGACAGGGCATCTGGGGTCTCATTTGCCTGCTTATTCTAGTTGTTCCATAATCAGAAGTGCAGGTAATGCCAGCACAGTGGTGACCTGTTAGGATCAGCTCAGCTAAACTCTGCTGACAAGAGGAAAACAAAGGTGACTTTTTTTGCTACCTATCAACCCATAATCTGAGAGTTCACATGAATAAGAAGCCCAGACCGTACAAGCCGATCATGTCTAAAACCTAGAGACTCTTCTGACCTCTGTAAATGGAATTAATTGCTTTAGTTCCTTAACGTTCTGTTTCTATGAGGCTTAGTCAGCTTAAACTTTAAATGACAAAAGCAGGTCTTTATGTTCCTTAAATGGTGAAAATTAGTAAAAGCTTATTTTGGTTAGGACTAAGTTTAATACAGTTAGAGTACTCATTCTTGGAGAATAGTAGCTGTCTCAACAGCAGGACAGCCTGAGAATGCTGTCCAAAGGATTTGTGTTGCACTTTTTAATTGATTGTGGCTAGGTTTTTCTTCCACAGCTGTGTAAACTCACCCTTAGAGAAGTCCATCCAAAGTAAGTAACACCCAGGGAGCAGCACTGCTGTTACAAATCCCCATGTAAATTGCAAATATAATGCACATGGAACTTAAGAAACATGCTACTTTTTGAAGATACAGTAGGCTGTTCTTTATCTAAGATCTTTTCAGTCCAGAAAGGTAATATTGGCCATAATATTGTTTTTACACTTCCACAAAAATATCCAACTAAATTTTCAAATGAAGGCTGGAACCAACTAATATGTATATAAATATGTGGGCATCTTTTAGGGCTTTTAGTTTTGTATTAGATGCGTTACAAGCCATTGTTTGGTTTTCTTCTAAGTCATTTAGAACATTTAAAGCCCCAATTTTTATCGTACTTATAATATCAGCGGGTATGTAATTTTAAGGAAAAAGAGACTTTTCAGTCTCGAACCTTGTCATTTTCCTTTCTATGTATGTCAAGTCCAGAAGACTCTTTACCCAGAATTACCCAAATTAACTAGGATGTGAATGTCTCCATTTCATAGAATCCTAGAATGCTTTGGATTGGAAGGCACCTTAAAGATCATCTAGTTCCAGCCCCCCGCTGTGGGCAGGGACACCTTTCACTAGACCAGCTCAAAGCTCCATCCAACCTGGCCTTGAACAGTTCCAAGGGTGGGGCAGCCCACAGCTTTGCTGGGCAACCTGGGCCAGTGTTTCATCACTCTCACATACAAGGAATTTCTTCCTTGTATGAAATCTAAATCCATCCTCTTTGATTTAAAAACTATTGTTTTAAATTTGGCCATTTTATTTAAAAAACATTAAACCCCCCCTTGTCCTATAGCTTCAGACCCTTGTAAAACATCTGTCTCCGTCTTCCTTATAATCCCCATTTAAGTATAGAAAGGTCACACAGAGCCTTCCCTTCTGCAAACCAAACAGGTCCAATTCTCTAAAACATCTCAGGATATTTCAGTTCAGAAACCTTAACATTGCCTGACTCGAGGATTTCAGCACTATTTGAAAAGTAGGCTGGCTTGGGGTATCTCGGTGGACATTTAAGAACCACTAATTAGTTTTTTAGGTTTCTCATATATACTGGTGTGTAGGTATATATGTATATGACTCAGGAGAAGCCAGAACTGTCTGAAGGCATCCAATCTTTAATCTGGTTGTTTTAAGAAACTAACAAATGCCGTGTTGGATCAGAACTTGTAGTCTCTGGCAGTGGTATGGAAGGAAAAGCATGAGCCAGTGGGGCTGTAGGGAGGATATTGGCCAGGTGGGAAAGACTGAGCACTAGCCAAGGAGAGGCTGTAGAGGCTGGTGATTTAACTTGTCAGTGGCAACTTTCTTCTATTTGAACCAGTAAATAACATGAAAAATAATTTAAAAGAAACCAATCAAGTATCTTTAGGGAAGGGTGCGTAAGAAGAGCACATCAGACAGCACATTGCTGTCCACTTCCCTTAGCATCCACAGCGGTGGCACTGGGGACATTAGCAGGTAAATCTCTGCCCAACACAGCTATGAGGTAGGGAAATGGTTGTTGTGCAGAGTGACAAAGAACAGATTTTGAAAGATATACAAAATTTATGGAAAGCTGACATCCAAATTCCTTGGAGAACACTGCCTATGTTACCTCATAGTCAAAACTCAAGTGTGTTACTTCATCCATCTCTTCCATCAGTGAGCAGGCACCACGTGAAGTATGTTTTCAGCATTTTGTAGAGTCTGGTGTGTTTCTCTAAGTTGCTTCTATCAGGCAGACAGGAAGGCTGGATGTAGTAATTTGAAACAGCCTCTGCAGATGGGAGCTACAAAATCCCAAATCACCTCTGGTTTGGGGCATTTTAGTATCCTCAGACACAATTTCTGGGACCAGGGCATGGATTTTATTTAATTCTAGCAGAAATAAGGAAATACCAGAAAGTTGTAAAAGTATCTGAAACTGACTCTCTGGTCCTAGAAATTACTTTACTTTGATGACACTGGAGCTAACATCTACCAGAGTCTCTGTGGGAAGAATCTAATGTCTAACATCTAATGTTTGGAGCCTTATCACTCACTTCTGAATATATCTACCCCAATGTCTGTGGCTTCTTCATCAAATGCATCCCTATTACAAAAGCTCTTGTTGCTCCTCACTGATTAACCAGTTTTGCACCTTTTCTACTATTAAGGATATTTACTCAAAAAAAGAAGCAGCAGTGGAGGGTCACGTTGCCAGTCACCCAAAGTGACATTGCTACTGGAGAGAGAGAGGGTGGGGTGGGGAGGGAGGTATGATTCCTGGTATTATTACACTGTGAAATCCAAGAGGAGGGTTTAGTGTTGTGTGAAGCATTGACAATGCAGCCCTTACCTTGACATGGATTGCATTGTCAGTGGACAAGGAGGAAAAACTGTGTTGAGCATGTACATAAATATTCTACGGTTAGATCCTAGGAGTCGAGTGCAATTTCTGTATGATCCGTGATTTCGGTGGAAAATGGGCTAAATCAGGATCAGTTTGCCCCCAGAAGCCAAAAAACTCCACAACTTCTGCATAGCGGGATCTGCATGAATGAGCCACTTGACCAACAAAATCCATGGTCAGGGAGTTAATGAAGATTCTGGTAGTGCTTTTGCCACTTTTTGTTGTTTGGAGTGCTGGAAAATTTGAAGCAGTAGTAAGTTTCCCTAAGGTCTTCTTTTTCATTTCTAACTAAATTTGATCAATCTGGACTTCCCGATTTGTAACCTGTTTTCTGTTTACGTGTTTGTTTTGTTTTGTTGGTTTTTTTTTTTAATTTTAAAGAGCAGCCTTGCGCTGTTGAAGACAATCACTGTTTGTAATTTACCTCCCTTCCCTATCCTTCAGAAAGAACTTTTCCATTTTTTATTACATGATTTCACCCAGATTTATGAAGGTAAATTCTTCATAAAAAGGCTGCTGAGGACTCCAATAGCCTTATCTGTTTTCTGTCGAATAGTTTAGTGTTATATAAATTGTGCATATCTGGCACTTTACAGTGAGTAACTGACCAGATCATCTGCCAGTGCTGATATTATGGCTGGATTTCTTCAGGATCTAGAAGTCATGTTCCAGAAACACGGGTTGCTTTCTGCTGGAAGTTTTTAATCTATGTTTGTGCTCAGTGTGTATTTCTTTAGTATCCTCGATGTGTTTGGTGCTGCAGAGTCTGCCACACAGAGACTGCTGTTTTCAGTCTCATTCAGCAACCCAGTGTGACCAGCTGAAAGGATGAACGTCGCACAGCCTGTTTTGCTTCAGACATCACCCCTCTGATCTTCAGGTCCGACTTCAGATGCAGGAGTTGTCCTGTAGGAGCAGTGGTTAGGTGTTTACAGCACTGGGATGGAAGATCCAGTCACTGAGGAATCAAACTGCAGCAGGGAGCCCAAAAGAAACTGGATATTAAAACATTTCAAAGAAAGAATGGTGTCATGTAAGGTGTCTTAGAAGTGGAGAATTTTCAGAGGTCTGACTGAAGAGAGTAAAAGAACCTTTGATAATGTAATCTAAATAATTGATATTTTCTCATCTAATAATTAACAATAAATTCCGATTAAATCAATTTTCTTTTATGGAAGCCTTCTATTTTTCTTTCCAAAAAGTCTTGTGGACAGAGAATCTATTCCCTTGCTGTGGTTTGTCCTTGCACAGTGCTTTCTGTTGCTTCTTTTTTTACTACTCAAGCAAGTGTGTTAAGTAAGAATAGCAAATAATCTCTGCATCCTTTATCAGAGATTTGCAGAGTCCATTAGCATCAGTGGTACTCAAAATGGTAATTCATAATTACAGAAGGGAAACAGGAATCGGAAGACATAGCAAATCAATTTACAACTGTCTTTTAAAAAGTTCAAAATATTTTTTCTATTATTCTGTGCCCTATTAATTTTTTTTTTAACATCATGCCCTCCTCCCACCCCCTCAGCAACATTTAAGAAATTTAGGAGAAAAGGTTTAGAAGATGTTTAATTTAGCAATAGTTTTAAAAATATTCTTTAATAAAAGGACATTTTTCTTTTTAACAGTAGTGATGATTAGGTGAGGTGCTTGGAAAAAAGTGTTTTGAAAACCAGTTTCATATAGTTTTTAATTAATTTATCCTCTAATTTGGGAGCATGTTCAGAATTCAGCCTGAGAAACTGTGACCTAAATTCCTCCCTTTTAATTTTAGTCAGAAAACTAAACATGAGATTTATTAATCATAAGCTTTCAATTTAGTTAGAGACATTTCAAGCCATCAGTATTTGATTCATCCTGAGGAGATTCCTCTTTTTCCACTCATCGTGAAAAAAGCTGTGGCTGACTGTGGGTCCACAGAAGCTTGAGAATTTAAGTGTGGAGCCTCAATCTGGTCATTTTGTCTTGATTTTCACAGTTGTCATCTACTTGAACTCACTGTCTACATCCAAAAATTCACTGACGTATTTGAAAATTGATTTCAAATCCCTCAAATCATTCCTCCAAATTTATCTCTGATGTAAAGATGACAGCGAGGTTCAGGTGTTGTGTTTCCAAGCATCAGCCACTGCCTCTTAGACCCTGAAGATCAAGTAAGAATCTGTAAACTGGCAGCTGTGAGGAGGATCAGATCATGAATTATTCCTGCTCTTACTCACTGAGCAGTGGAGCCGTCCTGTTGAGTTTTTGTTTCTCCTGTTTCACTCTTCCTACCAAGAGGAAAGATCAGAAAGATGTCACTGTGTGAGCTGCAGATCTTTCAGAGGACGTGAGGCTCTAGAAGTGCCCACTTACCTTGCTGTCACTTAAGCTCTTACCCCATGAATTCGCTTTGGATCCTGAGAATATTTATTTAACCTGGCAGTTGTTTGGCTTCAGGATGAGCCGAAGGTGAGAAGCAAATAATTTGCTATAGGACTAGATTCTTATCGCTGGTATCGGTGGGAGGCATTTGGATTAGATTCCTAGCATAACGAGGGTCAAATCCTGACCCAGCTAAAATCCTTTTAGCTCAAACAGAGAGACATTTGGTTAGGAGAGGATAATATGAATACACAGAAAGTCAGGTCAGAGGCTTTTTGGTGGTTTTTTGGTTTTTTTTCAAAGAAAAAATATCTCGAAGAGAACAAAGCAAAGTTATGATTGTCACAATCAGTGAAAGGCAGCAATGAAACAAGTCACCTTTCCAGGCCAGTAGGGAACACACTGAATCAGTTAGAGCAGATTTATAGCCTTTTAGCTGTGATAAAACCGTATCAGTGTGTATATGAATTTACATAGGAGTAGGGGGTTTTTTTCTTTCTTTTAATGCAAGCCACATTGGAAAGAGTGCACAAAGGAGCCCCACTCTGAGGAAGGACAACTGGAACAAATTATATGCATTCAGACTTGTTAAACGGAATTGGCAGCAGAAATATTCCTGGTAACCTGAGCGTTACAGCAGCATTGGTATAGTTAAGGTTATGTCAGCATTTCCATTAGATCCCCCCCCTTTCAGAGGTTTATATCTGCAGGAAAAATTCACTGTGGGTTGAAACTTGACAAGCTGTGCAAGGTCTCATCTGAGATGGATTTTTTTTACCTTTTTACAAAATTGGGGAGAAAAAACTGTTTGAAGAGTCAAGCTACAAGAGCACAAACAAAAATAGCACCATTCTGGCTTTGATCCTTTTCAATGTTAAAAAACCCCATTTCTTTCTTTATAGTGTAACTATCAAATGTGTAACAAAATCTTGCTCTGAAGAAGGAATTAATCATTACACTATTAGAGGAAATGAAACATTAATTTATGGCCCATTAGATGCTTTTTCACTGCAGGACTGCCAGTGTTTTGGTCTACCTCAGGTTATACTGCAAGATTTGTGACTAACATGAAACAAAACCCTCAAAGGAGCAGATTCTGTGTGGAAAAAATGCTTCTGGGCAGTTTTAGAAGAACAAAACATTGAAGGCAGAGTTGTCCAGAGATTGGAGTGAGTACTAGGAATGCAGCCTTCTGTTTTCTGCCACAGGCTTGTCAGAGATATAAAACTTAAACTCCGTTTTCTCCATTGTAAATGAATGATATAGCAAGCCTTTGGCTTCACTATCCTTCTGAACTATTTCCTCATCTGTAGGATATTACTGGAGCTAGCCATGGTTTACACTGTGATGAACAAGTAGACAAAAACGGACCCATGGCTCCATGCTTGCAGACATCAGGTTTCAGAGAGTAAGCTAATCTTTTTTTCTAAATCTTTTCAAATTTCTAGGTGCACAGCATTGAACTTGTTATTTTTGGATATGTGTCATCTCAGAGCTGATGCCTGTATGGCTAAGGGTCTGTGTATGTTCCCAGTTCCTGCAGGGCTGTTTGCCTTCTACACTTTGAAAAGTCATAGCTGATGTTCATCAGAACTTTTTCCATTCACCAGATAAAAGCTGCTGTGGAAGTGCAAAGTATTATAAAATACAGGAAGGAAGTCAAGCTCGTGTACTCGTGACCGTGTTGTGTTATTACTGTGAAATGGATCTCTCAGTTGGGAATGAGCTCAAACTTTGGGAAGGTTGTTCCATTAGCTATTTGCAAGCCATATGTCTCCATTTTAAAATGAGGACCTGGGGGCTTTGAACTTTATTTATAAGCTGAAATTTGCTGGTCAGGGAGTGAACCAGTGATTAATTCGTAATGGAGAAGATGCCAGAAGTCTCACTCTGACCTGTGTGTTCTTTTCAAACTAAACACCCAATAACTGCGTAGCCTCAGAAGCTGTATCCCCCCACTTCCTCCTCGGTCGTTTCTGTGCTTTGCATTATTCACTCTGTTTATTGTAACACACTATTAATCTCAACCACAGCTTTCAAACCATTATGTGACCCCAACAAATTCTTCAGCTGAAGCAGTGATAGCTTTAGGTGTTCTGTGTGGAAGGTTTTGAGGCTCTGAGTAGAAGGGAAAGGATTGGGTTAAAAATGTTTGAGGCAGTAATTCAGAGGAAAAGGTGTTTTCTGTGGATACAGCACAAGTTTTCTGAAAAATGATATTTGGAATATGACATGAGGGGATCGTGCAGCTTCTTGCTGTGTGTGTATGAACCACAGTGTTTCCTTTGAAGTTACTTTCCATGTGCACCTGGGTGCAAAGCAGTAGGATGTTTTCTTCAAGGGAGGGCAATCCTTAACCGTGTGTCTAACAGCAGGATGAAGCCCTTCGTGCCCGTGCTTGGTAGTAAAGCTGATGTGAAAGACAGTTATGGCACAGAAGAAACCTTTGATTTGGAGAGCATTATATGAAAGGCTGTCAATTGGGTTAAGCTTTAGAGTACTATAAGCCGCAGTATACAGATCCCATATAAGAATTCATTTTCTGACAGTTTGGAAAACAACAGAATTTGAAGGGTTGAAAGTTTTGTTTGGTTTTAAGTCCTGCCCTGTGAACTGGGACAAAACCCACAAAAGAGGTGGAATAGATGGTGTAGTGTTTTAACAGCACGATGGGCATTAGCTCAAAACCTACAACTACAAGGTCAATATTTTGTAGTAAGTAGTCCGTGGAAGTGGGAGAACGAGAACTGGTGACTGGTGACAGTTGGTGACTTTCGTCAAGTGACCTAAATGCTGGTTCTTGATTCTTACATAGATAAAATGGGGGATAATTGTCATTGTTTGCTTCTTAGAAGCTTTGGAGATTTTCAGATTCTAGATTGAAAATGAAAAATACTGTTTTGCTCTCACTCCATTCAACTGATAAATCCAGTGTTGCAGGGCTTACTGCTTGCTCTTAACATGTGCTCAATGTCTCTGTAGGTAAGGGATGGTGATGCTGCAGGGTTTAGGGAGCCTTTTTGTAACGTGTCCCTGCCCTCACATTTAAGAGGGAAGATTTAGTAGATCTTTTTTATCTTTCCATGTAATGATTAGATATATTAATGGGAAGGTGGTAGTTAAAACCTTTTCCATATAAAGCAAAGGAAGTGTAACAAAAAGACAAAATGGTTCAAATCAGAATGTTGTGTAACAGAAGCTGATAAAATTCAGATGTAGTAAATTGCATTTCTGCTTACTAGAGGTCAGCTAATATTGATGTGTCAAAGTAGCATGAGAATATACAGCCATTCACTAAAGACAACAATGGTGGGGCAAAAGACCAGTGACTCCATGTCACTTCAGAGGATCATAGAATCATAAAGGTTGAAAAATACCTCTGAGATTATCGAGTCCAACCATTAACACACGTCACTGTGTTCACCACTAAACCATGTCCCCAGCTACCACATCCACATACGTTCTGAAAACTTCCAGGGATGGTGATTCTGGAAAATCTCTGCCAAATGGTGGAGGCCTTATATCCTAATCTACTACTTGTTCTTTTACTACTAGGACACAAAGACATTTGGAAAAGAATTGCTAATGAAATGATGGTTGATACATTTCTTCCTGGCTCACATGCCATTTAAAATTCTAAAGCAAATGAAGCTACTGAAACGCAGATCTTCCCCTTTTGTTCATGAAGGGTCTCAAATATCAAATAGTCTTATCAGTTAAAGCAGTCAAAATAAGAAGACCAGACTGGCCCTCCTAATTATTTGCCTAATTAATTGCCTCCTAATTTTCCTATTCTTTCACTCCTTAGGACATCAGCATTACTCAGAAATTAACCCCACAAATTATAGCAAGTGTGTTTCGTGTGCCTTTCAAAGTAACCTAAAAATTACTACTCTCACTTTTTGTCTTTCTTACCTTTCCTACCTGAAGATGCCCTGGCAAGGCAGTAAATTCATAGAAATTGTAAAATACCTGCAGTTGGAAGGGATTCATAATTATAGGTAATTTTTCCCTGTTGTCTTAAAATATACTGGTCCTGTCTGGAGGATCTGAACCTTTTTCTGTTGTGTTAAAGTTCTCTAGGTTTTCAGGGTATTTCTAGATGTCCTGCCAATTTAGTCTCGTGGTGTTTTTCATTTTCTTTCAGCCTAAGTAACACCTCTATTGTAGAGACAAAAATTGGCCTCTCAGAATTACTGAGGTTAAGCAGGTTATAATTTCAGCATTTCGGACACCTCAGGATATTAGGCATTGAGTAAGTACAACGTGCTGCAAATAGGAAAAAGCATTCTGAAACCATAAGTGGCCATATTTCTTTCAGCATTTGAGGGGGAAGGGGTGTTGTGGTGACCAGGCCAGCAAGATGAGAGCCTGTGTCATCACACACACTATTCAAAATCAGCCAGCCATGACAGCTCAGGAATTGGACTCTAGGTTCTCCCGCATGAGGGGAGAATTGAGCTTTGTGACCTGCTTCAGACAAATTAAAGTAGCAACACATGCCTCATTAGCATGACAGCTATGGAAGTGGGCTTGGAATATAATAAAGTGCTGCAGGACCTTGGAGTGCTTCGGCAGGAAAGCTCACAAGTGTAAAATCGATGCTTTTGATACATTAGGTGGTAATGGAAGAAGCACAGCACAGAAGTGGTATGATCGGATGATTTAGTTATAGCTATAAATCTAGTGGCAGTATCGTGGCAACGTGATAGGACACAGCATTTCATAAGGACTGCGGCATAAAGATTCATGCATTAGTCAAGTCTGAGGTTGAAGCACATGTGGTTGGGAGTTGCATTACTGATATAATGACAGAGTGGTTCATCCTGGCCAACACACTGAGTAAAACAAGGGCACTTCATAGTAAATAAGCACTTCAGACAGAGGTGCCAATGTTTACATTCTGTTTAGATATTTCTGGTGTAAAATTATTCTGGTGAAATGAAAATCAGCACGGATTACTCCATGTTAAAACTAATACTTTCACACTGGTCCCTTCCTTGCCTTACCCTGCCTGGCCAAATATCGAGATTTTGGAAAAATTCTTCAGAATCACATTTCAACAGTAAAACTACTACCACTTGATGGTTGCTTGTGCTGTGTTTTAATGTAAAGCATCTCTTTTCTTTCTGCTCAGTTTACATAAATCCTGCCCAAATCACCTTAAAAAACTTCTCTCCCTGAGACTGAATGGCTACATGAAACTGTCACGAGAATCTACATTCTCCCTTAAGCCATGTAGACCCTCATTTAGGCATCTTGTTTTAAAATCAGTCTTCCT
The DNA here is from genome assembly GCA_013399855.1 of Oxyruncus cristatus. Lineage (NCBI taxonomy): Eukaryota > Metazoa > Chordata > Aves > Passeriformes > Cotingidae > Oxyruncus > Oxyruncus cristatus. Next base: position 542,441 of record VXAY01000695.1, on the reverse strand, counting down.
CTTAAATTACCATCATTTTTGCTGCCCTTCTTTGTATTACAGTCAGTTTTCCTACATTTCTCTAATAGTGAGTGATAACTGAGGTTGGTGTAGCTTCACCTAACAATGAGTACCCTAAGACAAATCAGGTAAAACCAGAAGGGGGTCACATTGTTTCCTGCCATTAACATATGCTTGATTAGGAAAAATAATATCGATAGGACTAGTACAGAGGAGTAGTATGTCAGAGTAGATGAAGCAGATTTGAGTGTTTTTGTAGAATGAGTTACAGACAATGTTACTGTTGCTGCCTGTAACTTTTCTGATACACCAATGAAACTTGAAACAAGAGGTCGTCTCAAAGGGTAATAGCTTCCAGCCAAAATGTGCTTCAATCTACCAGACCACCCATCCTTTCTTTATCAATGAGGTCAAAATAATTGCAGTACTTGACACTTTTACACAGATGGGTAAAATCTATTTTGTCACCAGTAGATATTTCCAGAAACCTAACCCATGTAACTGTATATTGTGCCTTTCCCGTGTATATCTCCAAACAATTAGGAAATAGTGGGTCTCCTGGTACCTCCTTGAATCAGATAAGTGTGATTATCTCCATTTTACAGAGGTCACAATTGACTAGTCCGAGGTCACCCAGGCATTCTGCGATACCATCACGGCGGGATTCATTTCCCCTTTCTCTCCCCTTTCTGTAAAAACCAGTACACTATGTTTTCTCCCAAAAGTGCCACAGAGACACCTAACACAATTGGAATGAGAAATAAATGATTTTCAAACGTAGTTGTGGAATTTGTAAAGGCACCTTAACTATCTGTTTGAAAATTGTGTTCCAGTTTTTGGTCACGTGAATTTCTAAATAGGGAATTTAGACTTCTGCTGAATATTGTGGTAGCTTTAATTTAAAACAGTTTGCATTGTCTTCCATTTCTTCATAAAAAAAACTCTTGAGCAGTTTATATCAGTGTCAGTTCATGCCAGAAGTTCCTCCAATCCATCTTGGGATAAAACACAAAAAGTTCTCCTCCAACTGAACTGTGTGTTGGTTGCTGTCACATGAAAAGCTGAGTAAAGCCCTTTAATTTATGAAATGCTAGGTAGTCCTCAAAAGTTTGCCTAAATATTTTACTGCATGTCACTTTTTGTTGGAAACCAGAACCCATATTTGCTGTGCCATCCATTAAGTAGAACCTCTTCAAATTACTTCTACTTCTAAATGGGAGTTTGTATGTGCTAACTTTTATCTGAGAGCTTCAAACACATCTCAGGGCTCTTGCATCTTTTTCACTATTTGTCTTCATCTTGGCTTAGCATAGTGTTTATGTGCAGAATTTAAAAGTCCTAAGGCTTTAATTTATTTTTTTTTTTTCACAAATTTTTCTTTGCAGCATACTGGAAGTGGGTAATATTTAAGATTCTTTTGAAGAATGTGGGTAACTTCCATTTGCTGAGATGCTGAGAGAGTAGGATGTAGCATTGTAGCATGCTACAATGATTGATAAATTATTGTGCATAAGAGGTAATGATAATGTTTGAAGTTTTACAAAATTGGTTTCCCTGGAAGAGTTTCATCACAGTAGCCATGGAAAGCTTATTTCATATAAACCAAGAAACCAAAGGAAAGAGAAAGGCTCTTTAGAGACTGGCATGAGTGACTTGCGTGGCAGAAGGATAATCCCTGGACACACCTGTGCAGTAGAAACAGAACGTGTGGATTAGTTTTGTACTTAATCTGTCACTCTGGCATTCCCCCTGTGAACAGAGTAGTTTCTGCTCCCCAGCTCAAGTGTCAGTGCAGCTTCAACAGCAGCCACGTGAGCGCCGGTGGGTTTTGATAGCGAACAATGCATGTTTGTTTGTTCATTTTGAGTCTGGTGTCTGGGCTGGAATTTTAATGGTGTGAAAAAGAGAGGAGGAAAGAGAAAATAATAACCTGAGCACTGAAACACAGCACTTAATACAATTTCTCAAACTTTGCCTTCGCATCTCCTGCCCTTCTCACAAGCATTGTCCTTTATCCCAGAAAAATGGAATTCTGCTGTTAGTGTTATTCTGCCAGAGAGTGGAGCATAAGGGGAGTCTAAAGTGCCTAGTCCTGCACTTACAATCCCTCCAGCTTGCCTTTGCACTTGCTAAACCACAGTTTCTCTTGTATTACAAGTTTCCTTGTGTTTTCCATTTTGCACTGTGAGAATCCAGTGTCTTGCACTGGCTAACTGCATGTCTGTAAAAAATGAATTTTGTAATTTCAGGAAAATTCTTCTTGACTTTCATAGTACTCGATACAAAAGGTGGAAAGTGAGAAACAGAGAAATAATGACAAGGATCTGTCTGTGATTTCTGCCACTGCTGTGTATTTTGAAGGAAATGGCACACTTGGATGAAGTTATTTGCTGCAAAGGCCAAACTTCTGGCAGGAAAAAAGAGCACTAAATTCCAACCTGTGAACATTAAAGAGAGGAGGAAGAAAAGTGTAGAAAAAGACCTAAAAGCACGGAAGAAAGCTTTGTTTCAAATATATTTGAGTTTCAGATTGGACTGGTGTACTTCCTGCGGTGTTGGAGTGCTGTAAATTGGAAGCGCTCAGGTTGGAAACAGGTCTGAAGCACCGACTTGTGAGCCCAAACACAGTTGTGCTTACTGCTGCAATGGTTTATTCAGCTTGCTGGATGGGAGCCAAAGGAACTGACCGCCCTGTGAGCTGAAACCACTGCCAGCCAGCCAAAGAATAACATTGCTTTGACTGAAATGGCAACTGTTTGTTTGTTCTTCTAGCAAAAGGAGGGGGAAAAAGCAGCTTTTAGTGCTGGTGGTGACAGAAAAGGTTAAAAATCGAAGAGAAAAAAGAATAAGATTACTGTGAAAGAGAATGAAAGGTTAGGGGCAAATTTTTGTCGTTGGGTACACTTCTCTGACTGCTTGTTCTTCAACTGGTTTGAAATTAAAAGAAAAGCTTACTCTTCATTAGCTTGAACATGCAGATTTTTTTTCCTTCTTCTGCTAAAATATGGTAATTTTTTCTGTATGATTAAGTTACCCTTACTGGTAGTGGTTATAATGTACCAAAGCTGTTACACTGTGACAGTGTAGGCACTGTCATGGCAACATGTGGTATTTGTGGAGGCTACAAGTGATAGTTTTCCATGTGTGAACAGCAGAATGCTTCACTGAGTAAATCAGCAGCTGAATGGGACGTAGGGGTCGATTTCAATGACTTTAACAGGTGTTTAAGGTGAGCAAAATATGCAAGCTCCGTTATTTTCAGGTCTCTTTATTAAGTGCCTCATGGAAAGGCTGGCTTTTCTCCTGCTGAAGTTTTGGGCTGTCCCACTGTGAGTGTGGGATGGTTCCCTGCTTGTTCTCAGTCTGTGGTGTACAGCAGCTCCTCACGTGCTGTACCACAGAACCGTTTGGGTGCCGACACTGCCTCAGCTGGAGAACTTACTGCTTGGTGCTGCCATTTCACACTTACTGTTTGACTTGACTTGACTCCCCCTTTATTTATTCTGAGGGCTTCCATACCATTTGGATCTAGTAGCTGGCCTGATGGCATGTGAGAGGCACTGGCAGAGAGCTGGCAGGGTCGTGCAGCAGGCGTGCCAGCATGGAGCCTGTGAGTGTAGCTGGTCTAAAGGTCAGGCTGGCACCACCCAACAACCTTGGCTGGAGCCAAGTTACTGTCTGCTCCCTGTTTGTGCCACACTCATCCTCGGGGAGTATCCACCTTGCCTTTCTCTGGTTGCCATGCAACTGTCAAAACTGCTTTTTTTCCCGCCAGCTTGTTAATGTTTCTGGTAAAACAAACAGTACCAGTTAGAAGCTGTTACTGGTGATATTAGTAGCACTTTTCTTCTGCATGTATCAGGGCAAATCCTGAATTTGTTTTTGCTACCCCTAGAGATAACCATTAACTTCAGTCCAACTAAAAGAAGAGTAAAATAAAGTCTCTAGTGCTCTTTATTTTATTTAAACAGGTTTGAACATAGGACAGCTACAGAGATACAAACCAAAGAGGAATAAAATAAAAAGTAGTTTATTAAAATAAATTTAATAATAATTTTAATTATTAAAATATTCAGATATTATTAAAATTAATTGAATTTTTAAACCTCAGAACTTTTTGAGAAGCCAAGTCAATCACATGTGTTTCGGGGATCCACCTCTTTTTTGAGAAAGTTTACCCAGCTCTTGTGTTGGGTAGACAAGGTAAGGGGCAAGAACTGGTGAGGGCAGATCAGTTACTCTCATTATTTGAATGAAGCATGCAAGGAAGAACATGGAAGATGGTATTTTTCATTTCCATTTTCCAGATACTGTTGGAGAAAGGCAGCTGCTGATGCAGACTCTCTGAAAGTCAGTGTTGGTTTCAGAAATGAGAGGTGCAATAGAGAAGCATGAAAGGAGTCTGGGTTATCCTCTGGTTCCTTTTTGTCTGTAACTTCCCTGGAACATCTCATCTTCCTTTTGTATTCCAGGACTATCACCTGCATACAGTCTAACTTGTTTGGTCCTTCCAGCCTCCCCATACTGTCAACTTTCCTTCTGTCTCCCAGTGGGACTTTGGGTGTGCTACCACCAGGGTACACTGCAGTGTTAAATCCAGGTCACAGGTTGGCTGTTGGGAGGTGATGTGGTTTGTCAGCTGCACACTCCTGCTCCCTGGCAAACATGGACAGGCTCCTGAAATGCCATGAGCAGGACTTCACACTCCGTTAAGGGTTAAGACATGTTTCTGTGCAGTGATGAACTCCAGCATAGCTCAGATTTACTCAAGGTGAGTGGAAGGACAAAGATTTGACCCATTGAATTTATACTGCTCCTTTTCAGTGGTGTGCCAGAAGGAGAAATTCTTCCTTGCACCAGATGTGCTCTGCTTTAGAATTGCCATTCTGGGTATTTAGCAGGGAGGAAAATGACAGGCTAAGTGCTAGCATTGCTAATACCTCAAACAAATGTTTTTCTGATTAATTAAAATAAATTGGCATAACAAGAAACACAGTGTGCGTCCTCAAAAGTGCAAAGTTGTTTTCTAATGCAGCTTCCTGTTAGAGCAAGTACTTTAATTATCTCTGTTTGTGCTCAAAAGCAGATGTGGATTTTTTTTTCTTAGAAATCAGCATTGCTTGATTCCCATTGCTACTTAAAAGGCATCAGACTGAAAGGCACTTGTCCTTAACCATGAAATGTATTTTCCTCTATGAATACAGGCTGTTCCCTTCAGTCTCCCTTGGGAGGGTCCTAAACACGGCTCTAGGTAAAGAACTTTAATCTGTGTTTGTACAGAATCACAGTTTGGTTTGCATTATTTTATTATTTAAACATAATCTTCAGTAGTTCACGAACAGCACGTTGAAAGACAAAGAGTAGTGATAATAGAAAAAGCTGCAGGTTTTCCTCATTCAGTATAGAGCCCAAAAAGAGAATGAAAGGACTCACTGGACTTGTCAATCAAAAAATAGTCCCATCACCATCAGTAGGAATGGGAACAGTCATATTCTTGTAGCAGTTGCTGGCCAGTTCCTTACACAAAACTGGACATTAATACACAAATGTATTTCTTATTATTTCTAGATCTCAGATCAAGATGACAATTAATTTTCTAATTGCTTCTTTGTGTGCAGAGTCTTCTTTGTAATAAGCAACACTGTTAATACGTTTTTTGGGTTACACCAGGCTGTTCTAAAAAACTAGTCATGTATTATCTTATTTGATGCTATCGGGTATTGGATTGGATCCGTTCCTGAATGGGAACCCTCGCAGGAATTCTTGCGGATCTTGCTTGAATTGCTGCTGGTACTTCCTGAAGGATCAGTTTTTGTCAGCAGTCATGCTGAACCGATACTGTGGCACAGTGTCAGGTGCTCTCTGTAACTGAGACACAAAACCAAAATCTTGACCAGTTCTTTGTGGTTCCCTTAAGATCTCTTGGCATCTTTGTAGTACATTGGTATTGATTTCTCTGTCCTAGTTACATTCTAGTTTCAGTAATTCTACTACACCCCTTCAGATTTTCCCTGTCTTTGCAATTGGTTGAAGTAATCTTTTTTATTATTTTTTTTCCCCAGTTTGCATTCAAAACTTTTGGTGTATTGTTCAGTGCAGCGAAACATGGTGGACTGGGTTACCCAGGAGATGAGATTGGGAAACCAGGTGGTCCTTTTTTGTCTTGCAGTGCTGTATCACAATCTTAGGCAACTGAGATGTATTTTGCTGCAGAGGCACTGAAGTGCCAGTGATGTGTCTCCAGTGTCTCTTTACCTGCTGCACAACAGGGTGGGGAGGAGCAGTTAATTGAAGTGTCACAAAACACTCTAATATCATTGTCTCTAACCAAATCCAAAGCAGTGTTATCTTAATGGTTTAAAAGCACTTGGCCACTATGTGCCAGCCCCTGCCTTCCACATAGCCTCAAAAATTTGTCCCACTACAGCTAAGCTGCCTTTAAAGTCTGCAGATTTTCAGTAGAAGTTAGTATTTATGCTGTATAGTGAGAGAAAAAATGCCAGAATAGGAAAGTTTCTGCTGTATAAAATAAAATCTTTCTAATGCTCTTGATTATGCATCGCAGCTGTCCTTATTTTGCAAGTCCAATAATTTGAGTTTCTGTAAAAATGTTTGTTTATTGTTTTTTTCCTTCTCCCTGCCTCGTACACACACCAGGAATTCTTTTTGTATCATAGCTCAGCTTTTATTTCCAGCAAAATAAAAGAAAACAAACCACATCTAATTGGCTCTTTGTTCTCAATTTTTTGACAAGTGACAAACACTGAGATCAGATTGTAGTGCATATCCTGCAGCGGTCATATGGAGTCTAAGTTAGGGAATCGTGAATTCTCCGTAATAGACTCCCACTTAACATCTCAATTCCTCTGTTTCGGGTATTTGTGTTTATATGTACTGTGCCCCAAATGCTTCCTCTCACAGTTAAAGGGGTGATCTAAAGCCTCCCAACATTTTGTGGAAAATACCATTCAGCATTTAGACTTAGCTCCTATTTTGTGAATTTTTTTTTTTTTTTGCACTATTTCATAGCTTTTGAGGCATGAAGAGTTTGAACCTTGGATATTATAAGGGATTGAATAGTACTTCTAAGGCTGAACTCAGCCCAGAACTCTGACCAACATGACCTGCTGTTGTCTGATGAGACCTGGTTATAACTACATCATTTTTCCAGTGCTTGCTGTTCTAGAGTGTCTGTTCTACTCAAGTTTGTCAAAAGTGGAACTCCTGTTATCTTCATTAAGAATGGACAAGGCTCAAAGTTTGGGTAATCAGAGGACAACATTTCCCTCAGTGAGTTAGGGCAGAGTTATTGCTATAAATTGTCTCTGTCCAGCCATACCTTGTAAAAGTCAGTGGACATTTTGCTGCTGGGGACAACATTTCATCTGATAGACCATGTAATTAAGAAGTTACACGTTCTGTTCATTCTCCTTTGTGCAGGACAATATGCCCCAGTTATGTTGTTAAAGCACTGGAAGCTCCAGTGGAATCAGAGGTGAAATTCCTCAGGGTTTTAGTTAAAGTCCTGACCCACCGTGTTATCTACTTTATTATTTTTTTATCCTTGCCATAAATAGTTTTCATCAGCAAAACGTGTTTGTACTAAGATGGCATGATTTTCTGCTTTTAATTTATAAATGCCCAACTTTCTGCCAGTGGGCAGTTTATGTAACGATGTGGAGGAACAAGAGTGGATCATGTGAATTTAATTTAGAGGTCCTTCCCTCTCCACCTCCAGAACTGGAGCCAGCACCAACTATTCCGTAAAAAACCATGGTGATTAGTTTCAATAATCATTTGTCTGCCTGTGTAATTCTCTCTTTCTCTCTTCCTACTCTGTGTCTGTAAGCAGAGGGGAACCTCTGAGAACTGAATGGTACTTCCTGGGCACAGCTAACCCTGGCTTTGCCCAGCACATTCACTTGCATTATCTATTTGTTTAAGTGAGTACCAGGGAAAGGGAGTAGAGGGTGGCATTTCTTTTTTTTTTTTCCAGGTTTTAGCAAATATCGTGTTCAAATTTTAGGCTGCAACTCATCTCCGGGGAGTTTTCTCGATCTGCACATTTGCAGCTTGAAGTCACATACTTGAGTGCCAGAAAACCAAGAAAAGACCCGGGGCCAACTTTTCTTTTAAATCTGGTGGGGCATGTGTGAGGTGTCCCCCCTACACACACCCTTTACCTACTCTGTTCTCTTTAAACTGTGCAGAGACTGTAAATCTTCATTTGCTGAAGAAATAGGAAGCATGGCCTGCTGGTATGTAGTTGGCAAGTGGTAAGCAAAAAATTTTCCTGGGTTATTGAATATTAATATTTAAATTTCAGTGTTCCTTTCTTTTTAGTAAGATTTAGTGTAGAGGCAACAGTCCTGTGTTCAAACAGCTGCCATTAGTTACAGTGTGAGTCAAGGAGGGAGGAGGTTTCTGACCAGTTCATTGTGGCTGTAGAGGAATGGAAATCTCAGGAAGACTGAGTGGCATGGGGAATTTCTGTGGTGAGAATGCCAGTACTAGACAAATACTGTCCTCATAGTGCCTTTACTTCTTCAGCTTAGTCCCCAGAAAAGAAAATATGAAGACCTCCTTGAACACCGGGAGTAACAGTTAGTGCTTATGTTCTTATTCACTGTCATCCACTGAACATCAAGAGGAATATGGTCATTGAAGATGGGATAGCTATCAGGCTGGCCAGGGTGTCTCCATTAGCAGAGCTCTTTTCATCTTTGCAGATCATTGTTCAGATGATCTGTTTGTGTCCTTTGCTCTAACACTTGGAGGTCAGATTGGGCTGTTGAGGCTGGTAGGCTGCGTTTAAGCTGGCATTGCTCCAGCCTGAACAGTAAGTCCCTATCAGTAATCACTTTGGAGAGTTGATTATCAGGGATTTATCAATACTCACACGGTGGCCTTGTATGAGTTGTCCTGTTGCTTTTAAAGGACACTAGAGGACAAGGTGAGATTTATTTACACACATAAAAATGCAGGAAGATGCCCAGGGGATTTATAAAGAGTGCCTAGCAGGCAAGCAGCCTTAGTCTCCTGACACTTAAAGAGAGGTACCTCGCTGCTACAGGCACTTTTATACGTTTACTAAAGGTATGCTTTTCAGAAGTGCCCAAGTGATGTATGAGCCTAAGTCACAGTAACTTTTGGGAACACTTAAACTCTAAAATGCATGGAGCACTTTTGAAAATGAAACCTCACTTGGGCCTAGGGCTTTCTAGAAAATGCATCTTTGATGCTTTCAAAGGTATTGACCTCATCGTTTCTCTCTTGCACTTTCACACACCTAAATATCCTTGTGGACTCAGCCCCACACCCATTAAACCTTATATTTTACCACTGTGACAGTAAGTAGCTTTAACACTTCGCACTCACGAGCTACAAGACACTGCTTTGCAGCAAATGAAGACTGAAGAGCTATGTCCCTACGAGTGTACTTTATGTCACAAATCACAGTCCTAGGGGAGCTGATCATTTTGAGCTGTTTCTGTCCATTCTGTAACACTGACCGTGTGCCTTTGTGAGGCACACAGGAGAGATCTGCTTGAAGCTATCACAGTGATGAAGTGAAATGTAAAATTACATTAAATGTTTGTTTAAGAAGCAGCAGATGAGGCCCTGCAGATTCTCAAATCCTCCTTGCTACACTGTAAAATGAAACCATAACCATTTGTTATTCTTCTACTGGTGACAAGGAAGCCAAGACAGGAAAGGATGATGTTTTAATGATGCTTTCTGACTTTTTAAGGATTTGGATGTGTTGATTTTTTTTTATTCTATCCAGGGTTCTGGTCATAATATGAAACTGCTTTTTTTCTTCTCTTGAGAGTTTGAATATTTCTGGTATTACATCAATGAGATTTTAAAGGCATTTTAGCCCTCCTTCACAGATTTTGCATAAATTTATCAAGGCATTTGAGGTAATGTGGTGAGAGCTTAATTCAAAGTCACTCAAAGTGTCAAGACAACTAGCAAATGAATTTGGAAACAGGACCTCCAATCTATGAAACTCTTAACTGATGTGCTGAGCTAGTGGGCCTTCCATATTTGAAGGAATATCTCTATTTACATAGCTTACATTGCAGATTATAAATTAGGGCTCCAAAGGATTTAAATAGTTTAAATACAGGTTTGCATTTCTCCCAATGATTGCAGTATAGTTTTTTCCATCATCAGGCTATTTTTAATTAGACTTGGAAATGGAGGCTTCTCAGTAAAACAGAATGCCATGAAGGGCCTTTGTTTTCTCAGTGTTGTGATTAAAAATGGCACATTTTGCTCTAAGGTAAAAAAAAAAACCAAAAAAAACCCCACAAAAAACCAAAACAAAACAAACAAAAAAAAAAACACAAAAAAACCAAAACCAAACAAACAAAACAACAAAGCAAACCCAAACAAAACAAACAAACAAACAAAAAACCCAAAGCAAAACAAAAAACCAAAACAAAACAAAAAAGAAAAACCTAAAACTAGCATTTTCTAGGTTGAGAACTTTGGACACCAATGCAAATAATTCCTGCCAAGCAAAAATCTATTGCTGTTTGGATTCCTTGCATGACTGTATTCATGCAAATGTTCCTCAGAGTCCAGCATGAAGTGGTGTATTATAAACCATTATAACACAGTCTTCCTTTTTTCTGAGTTTCAAATCATTAGCATAGGTCCAACAGTGTAGAGAACCAATTTCCATGATAAAGGAAGTCCTCTCCCATTTAATCACTTACCACCAAATGAACCATTTAATGCCACATTCAGACATATTGTTTGAGGATTTCCCAAGGCTCCCCTTGATCCACTTACACTCCCTTATCTACCTTTTGTCTCTTGTTAACCTGCTTGCTTTTTATAAGGGGAAGGGGGAAAGGAAAAATCAAATCAATAGCAAGAGGTCTGCAGCTGTTAAATTAAACCTTTTTCCCCCTTCAAAAGTTACTTGAGATTTCTTGGATCTTCTTCTTAGCAGCATCTAATCACTGTAGTTTAACAGATTCTGTAATTACCTGCCTTGTATGGAAATAGCTTGATTGCTGCTTCTTTGTCCAGTCTAGTTCAACTTTAAATGACAGCTGAATTTATTCTAGATGAATAGCTTGTGCAGTGGGAGCCATGTCGGGGTGGTCTTGACTTATTTGCAGCCTTAAAACTTACAAAACAAGAGTAAAACATAGTTCTAAGTTCACAGGAGAGTGGAGGTACAAGGCTTCTGTATTTGTATACTGAGGACCAACCCCTCTAACCTTTGCTTTGAGTAAAGCATGTGTGGTACCTTTTGGGATAATGGATAAGTAAATTCTATTCCACAGAGTAAAAGGCTGTGGAATATGCTTCAGAAGCTGTATGGAAACTGCCAACACTTTGAATAATGATTCCACTCTCAAACAAATTCAGGGATGTGGTAACAGTGTTGTTTAAGCCAGGATATTTAGCATTTGACTCCAGCTGTATTTAGGTTGGTTCTGGCTGTGCCTTAATAGTGTTGTCTGTATTCAAAGCGCCACAGTTGCCATGAGGACATTCGTGCAGCACTGTGCTGTGCGTCCAGTCTGGTTATGTCTGTACCTGGAACTGAAACTTTCCCGGGCATTGAGTCTGGATGTCGAGGAACAACGTGCATCCATGCAAGGAAATCTGCTATCCTAAAAAACAGACTGGCTTTGTGTGCACAGGCCATTGGGCCTGGCACCTGGACTCTTGATATCTCTTGAGTCAGGTGTGGCCAGAACAGTGACAGAAAATGCTGGTCATGTCCTCCAGCCCATTAACAGGAGCAATGTGCCAGGGGTGTGCAGAACCAGACTGCATATTTGGTTAACACTGGACAGGGGGATGGGTTTCTCATGTGTGCTTCTTTCAGTGATATCAAAAGAATAGGAAATGCTTTTGTGAATGCACAAGAGAACGAGAGTATTGTTTTCCCCACTGTGTATTAATTGTATGTAAGGTAGGAATGGTACAGCAAAGAATAAATGTTCACGAAAGATGAAATAAAACAATTGGTCCCTTCAGCACCTATTGCAGGATTTCTTCCTGCAGTCCAGTTTTACATACTTTGTAGTCTTTTGTATTTCATGTTCAAAGCAATGAAGTTTCCCTTAAACATAATGTGGAATGAGATAACATTGAAAACACATCCAAGGATGCAGAAAAGCGGCAGACCATGCTTATAAAATAATGCATAAAATAATATTGATTTAAACACTGTGCTCCCTAGGACAGCCTCATTTCCTAAGGGTCTCAAGAGGAGAGCAATCATACAGTATAATCTTGTTAATTTAATATACGTCAGTGCAATGCAAACAATAAATACAGAACATTCGGGCTAGAAATTGCGGTAACTATATCAAGCAATCACAATTTCAGTTCATTATGCACTGACAAGCTTCTTCAGAAGAAGATATACTATTTTCTTTAACTCAAACAATATGTCACATTTTTAGTAATAATAATATTTAGCAATCACATAGCATGATTCATCTTCAAAGTACTTTAAAAATAATAATGTTTTAATCCCAAAGACGTGTGTAGGTAAATATTATTAACCTATTGCACAGATGGAAAGATTTATATGGGTTAAATAGCTTTTCTTGGACTACAAGGATAGTCACAGTCAGTGGTGAGATGAGGACTCATGCTGCTCTGTTTTATGTTTAGACCTTTTTTGTCTGGTAAATTACTGGGGGAATCTGTGGAGCCATTCAGCCCCTTTCATGATATGTCCCCAAACCCTATACATTTCTGAAGCTCTCCTCATTCTTCACTATTGTTGTTTGTTGGGGTTTTTTTCAGCTGAGTAGGCCTGTATATCTTTCTTTTTATGCAAACATAAGTCTTCCTGGAAGGCCAATTATTTCTTGACTTTGCATTAAAGTAGCTGTTTAGATAAGAGGAGAGATAATTCCCCTGATTAGTATCTTTGGATTTATTTTTCTTATAACCTTGTAAGAAAATCTAGCCAGATCCTTGTCTCTCTCTTTCTCTCTCTCTCCCCTGCATGTCTTGAGATACAAATTCGGGATTAACATTTCTCTTCATCTTTCCTTTATCGACTGTTTATTCAAGCAAGGGAAACAAAGAGGCATGATTGTAAGCTCCAGGACACCTACTGAACCTTAGACCTACTCCTGCAGACTTGCAGAAATGATTATGTGGGAGCTTATTCTTTGTTTGTAGCTCTCACTGAGTGAATTTTACTTTCTTAATAGCCACACATCCAGTTTTCAGACATTGCCTAGAAAAAAAACATAGTAAAACTAGCTGCCGCTTGGTATTCCCAGGAATCCTTTTAAAAAAAGGATTAGTCCAAATGCTATAATGGATTTACATGGTAAGAAGGTGGATTGCTCAAGGACCAAAGTTTTCTAAAATTCAAGCAGAGCTGGCATTGGTCTTGCAGTTTTGAAATCAGTATGGGAAAAAGAAGGTTGCATTTAAGACCAGCTAGGATACATTTCAGGATTGCTTATCTGTATTTACTGTTTAGGTATGGAGTAAACAGTGAATGAGGAGTGTGAAACAAACATTTCGGGTCAAGAAGTGCTATTAAAAATGCTACATGAGCATGTTTTATGTCTTTTTTTCTGTTTTGTGCCTGAAAGTCCCGTTCCATCATTATTTTTTTACGCAGAACAACCTGGTTTTCAGAACTGATCAGCGCCCCTGTTTCTCAGAAATTTCAACAGGAGTTGCCTTGTCCTGTATTTCAGTATGGGAGACACAGCCTGTGAGAGGCTCAGTCATATAATTAAACTGAGGTTGTGTGTGTGTTTGTGGTATTGTACCACTGAAATTTAATAAAGATAATAAATATTTCCTTCAGGCAAAAGCAAACTGGACAGGTGGCACTCACGAAAAATGTTTTGATGGCACGCCTTTTGTTTGAGTTATTCTTGAAACATTGAGAGAGTTACCTACATCAAAAATATATCTAAATGGTGATTTAGTTTGATGGATCCAGAGCTTTGAAATCTTGCTTGAGATATACTATGCAACAAGGCTTTTCCTCTCTGTTCATTCTTGTTTGGGCACTGAGAGCTGCTGGGGACGATTATAGAAATATTACCTCTAGCCTGTGGAACTGGACATTTATATATGGGTTGAAAGACAGCAGAATTAGAGGACTGTGAAATACTGAATTTAGGAGTGGTTTTTAGCAGGTAATAGGATAGAGGAACCTTGTGTCTGGCATATGATAGAAAGATGGTACATAAGGTAAAGTTGATGAAATACAGCTGAGGAATAAGACTGTGATTTACAGCAATATCTATACTATTATTTGAAGTGTTCCCTTCAAACCAAGCTATTTATCTTCCAAAAGTGTGGGAATCTGGCAATGCAGATGTCAGAGCTGATGGTTGCCTGCGGTTACATGTACACAGCTTTCATGAACTTTTCAGTGCCTGTGACCAAATACACCATCTGGATTTTCCATTGTATGCTACTTCTCGTTACTAATGTTCATTTTCTGTTTTCTTCTAGCTTTCTTTTTCTTTTGGTCTCCTTAACCTACAGAGACTTCCGTTTGCCTGTTCAGAACTCCATGGCTGATACTATTTATTGCTGGCTCTTTATCAACTCCTTCCATTGTATGTCTTTTGCTTACTTTTCAAGCCTCAAAGTATTGCTCAGCCCCTCATCATTTGGCTTGTTCCCTTTAAGCCTTCCAGTCTGCCAGCAAGGCCAGCTTCAGTGCCACCTTCCCCTGCAGGCCTTCCCATCCTTGTGATGGCTTCAGGGTACCTGCCCAGGTTTGCCTTGTTTCATAACTCATCCTTTCACATCCTTGTTGAAAAAACATTCCAGCCATCTGTCCCCAGGAGGCTAGATTATCCCCTTGTCCAGGTAAAAACCCCATAAACACCAAGCGTATGGGTTGGAATTTGATGTTTGGGTCTCTCCACAGTCTGCGGAAGGAGTCTAGGGAATTGGATTAGCCTAGAGAGCTAGTCCGTGAGTAACACTGAGGAATCATTTGACTATATTAATACCACCCTGGCTGTTCCCTGCCTTTTTGATTAGTGATTCTAACTTTTACTAAAAATTTAACTAGAAGTCCTATGGGATCTGAGCTTTGATTTTTTGTGACTTGCAGTAACCAGTGAGGAAGTCCAGCCTGGGTACCTTCTTAGTGCTTTGCAAGCAAGGGGAAATGAGCTCATGCAAGAGCATCAGGAAGCAGGAGCTCACCCAAGAATATCCCATTGTCATAGCCTTTATACCTGAGGAGCTGCTGTAACCACTCTGTGCTTGAGACATCAGGCGAGTGTAGCCCAGTATCACCAGTATGGCTGATCCTCTTGTTTGCTACACCAGTAGTTCTGTGGCCCCTTTCAACGCAGTAGTATCTGAGCACTTCACTTCGTGGATATGTTTATCTTCCCATTAGCTGGCTGGGACAAGACAGTGCTGGCAATAGGACTGCTACCAGTGTAGGCTCTGAGACATGTAATGAGCAGGTGTGATTCCCTCCAGCAGCGAGTGGTTTTATGAATACACAACGTGGATCTGACTCATGTCTGAATTATACCAGTGCAAGTCTGCTGAAGTTAACAGATTTATTCTAGACTAACATTAAGTGCACCACAGACCAGATTCTCTTTCATACAGAATTCATTATACCATCAAGTTCTCCTCTGGTCAGACCCAGTAATAACTATGCAAGTTGCTGTACAAGGTGGTGCAGTATGTGACATAGCTTCACAGAGAAAATTGCTACAGTAACATACAATTAGTCTGTGCATTGACACTGAATAGCAAAAGGATGTTGAAACAAAATCCAAACCGTTCAGGAAGGGAGACACTTAACATCTCTGAGAAACACCTTGCAGCAGCACTTGTCAAATTCCTTTTCAGCCGTAGTTTCCCCTGTGCGTGCATGCTGCACTACTAGCTTTTTGTAAGAAAAACCGTTGCACGGAAGTGTCTTTCAGTGGATGCTAAAAATAATTCTGTCATTGTCATCATGAGACTTGGAGTGCTGAATCAAAAGTAGATTAAAATATTTAGTGCCATAGAGATAATTTTCTACATTCTAAAATTGCTGATATATGTAGCAGACCTCATTATTTAAACTTTTTGAACCTTGATATGTTCTCACACACTTTTTCTTAGTTTAGATGGAAATCTAAATTTTCTTTTCAGTTATTCCTGTGCAAACAGGTATCTTCCACAGAGACAGGAGTAGGATTTCAAGGTTTGAGAGCAGCTTCAGTGCTATGATATAGGTGCCTCAGTGCCATCATCAGCTAGTGGAAGAAAAGGTAAAGAAGATCAAGAGGGAAGGAATGGCATCTCAAGGCTTTTCTGCAGACTCTGTCCTGTCTTGGGATGCCTCACTAGAATAATAAACCAAATTCCAATCAGATACATTTCTGTAGACCCAGTAAAATCAATACATTGTCTTGACATCTGCGGTGGTGATTTGGGTATAAGGGGCACCACAGGTTTAGAGTGATCAGCTCATCACCTGGTGGGTGAATGCTCCCCCACTGCTCCCCTTCCGCCTGGCCCCAGGGAGCCCAGCACGGACCCACACAGACCAGAGGAGAGAGGCGAGCAAGAGAGAGATTTATTGTGGGGAAGGGGTCATATATAGGCTTCAGGGGGATCAGAAAAACACCAATAGAAAACCCTAAAAGTTTACAGAATCCACCAATAACAAGTAAGGGTTAACATCCAATAGGAAAGGGTTAATAAAGGCCAATAAGAAAACTTCTAGATATCTTCCCAGCACATTCCTAAGTAGAGATAACAGTTTCCTAAAAGCATTTTGGGAAGAAGAAGCTGTGACTTAGCAAAAAACATACAAAAAACCATATTGAAACATGTTAAACAACATTAAAAACTTCTGACTTTACAGCATTTAGGCTGTTCTCTTCATTCTCTTTACTAGTCCATTTCTGACAGGACTTTTTCCACCCCACATAAAGCATGTCATTTCCCACAGACATCAATTTATCTTCAGATTGGTGATAGTACCTGAGGTTCAAACAATTCACGTTACCTCCCATTGTCCAGATTATATCAGCTGGTTTGTAAAGTTAAACTTGCAAACTGGGCGTGGTTGATGGGAAACTATAAAATACAGTGTTAATTCTACTGGAACACCATTGCAAGTATCCCAAAATAGCAGTTTAAAGCAACCTATGAAACTGTTTCCAAATCCAAGAGAACAGAAACATGTGGAGTAGTGTATAGGACAGTACCTCTTCATCTTCTTAACTGCGTATTATACATTTCTGCTTTCTACAGCAAAGTCAGCATCTGACTTTGGTGAAAAATAAAATAATTCCACTTGTACTAGTGATATAAAGTCATGACATATCCATGCTCTCATTCTGTAAAGGTTCTTGCGTTTTCTCAGACTAGAAGTCTTCACAGAAAGAAGTGGTAATTACACTTGTCATCCTCTCACTTGGCTACAGCTGCAAAGATATAATACAGTAGCAGACTCATGTTTAAAATGGCATTGACTTAACTGTAATTCTCAAAGGTCACCATCATTAAAATCTGGGGCATGAGTTTTACACATGTCACTAAGATCATGCAGATGAAGAAAATAATCTACAAGGAAAGAGATTTTGGGAGCCTGTAATTCTTCTAGCTTTCAAAGCACCGATTATATAAGGCCTAAGCTTGTGGGGTCTGCAGAAAATAAAAATATATGAAAAAGAAAGCAAAAAATTATGTATGAGGTCAGTCAAGGCAAATAGCGCTTCTGTTGTAAGGTCAAGACTGCCCCCGGTCTTCAGTATCTGGACTTGCCCATGTTTTCCTTCATCTAACAGGACAACATTGAGCATTATTATTCACACAATAGTGACTTCCACATAACAGGGTAACAACTGGCAGATGTAGTTGCTGAGCATCTCTCCACCATATTTCTAAAGTCATGGCAGTCAAGCAAAGTCCTCAGTGACTAGAAAAAGGGAAATATCACACCTGTTTTTAAAAAGGATAAAAATGGGACCCTGGGAACCAGTCAGATAGTTCTGTGTCTGGTAAGATCGTGGATCAGATTGTCTTGAAACCTATGTCAAGGCATATGGGTGACAGGGAGGTGATTGTAGACAGCCAGAGTGGGTTCACGAAGGGCAAATTGCACCTGACTAATCTGGTGTCCTTCTATGATGAAGAAATGGTGTTTGGTGGATAAGGGAAGAGCAACTGATGTAATATATCTTGACTTTTTTAAGTCCTTGGGTGTGGTCCCACACAGCGTCTCTGTTGCTCAGTTGGAGAGATGTGAGTTTGATGTTGTGGTGAGCTGACCTTGGCTGGCCATCAGGTGCCCACCGAACTACTCTGTTACTCCCCTCCTTGACAGGACAGGGGAAGAAAATATAATGAAAAGTTCAGGGGCCAAGAAAAGGACAAGGAGATCACTCAGCATTTACAGTCTCAGGCAACACAGAGTTAGCTCGGGGGAAATTAATTTCATTCATTGCCAATGTAATAACAGAGTAGGGTAAAGAAAAACAAGAACAAATGTAAAACCACATTCTACGATTCTGTGATGGCACTGAAAAAAAAATACTTGAATGTGTGTTTGTCCAGGTAGTGACATTCACTCCAGACCAGGCTGAGGCCAATGTAGGCACTTCTCTAAGTGTGCAAAGGATTCAGCACACTTTGGCATCTGGGAGGTACAATTGTTTGTTTCCTTGGCATATATTGATTCCTGTTCTGTGTATTGACTATCGGGTCTCTTTCTTGACATTTTATATATGTTCTGTGTAATATCCAGATAAGCTTTTGTAGTGTCACCCCACCTCCGTCCCTCCAAATCCTTCAGTATGCTGCCAGCACTTCCAATGCTGCCTGCTTTCTGTTGGGCTACAGTATGAGGATCCACTGAATCAGTTGCTTTAAACCCATACTGCACTATTCATTGCAGTGTCCTTGTTTTTCATGGGATTTTTGACTGCATATTCATCTGCATTATAACTGAATGAGAAAGTGTAAAGTTTTCAAATTTTAATAGATTAATAGCAGCTATTCCATGGGACAGTGTGCACTGCAACTGTCTGTGCGAAGAATATAGAACTGGGAATTAAGAAGTATTTTGTCATTGATTACAAAATGGCAAGGGTGGCACAGAAGGATCTGTACATACCTAGAGAGGGGGTGTAAAGAAGAGGGGGATAAAAACAAAAAAAGTTAGTGGTAATTGCTATAATAGCCTGTAAATGATGAAGGAGGTAATCCAACAAACAGCCAGGGAATTTTCCTTAAGATCCATCTCTCAGCACGACGTTACAACAGTCAGGTCAGACAAAAGTCCAGACTGGTGGATGAAATACAGTCTTGTATGAGTAGAGGGAAGGGTTCAGAAGTATCTGATAGAAATTTTGCCTCTGGTTTAATTATGATCAAATTTAGGCATGTGTTACCATGGCAATTGTCTCGTAATTACTGAATTCTCACAAGGATAGAACAAATGAAAACCAAACAAAAAATCACCAGAAATATTTGATATTTTCTATTCTCAACTGCAAATGACTGGGTCCGATGTAGCAGTGATTGGTAGATATTCTATGACCCATAGCATATGAGTTTCATTTAGATGATCCTCATGGTCCTGGCAGCAAAACTGGAGAGTCTGTAAGGGGAAAAGAGGAGACAGATAAGAAGAGCGTGCCTGAGAATGTAATCATTTATGATTTAGTGAACTAGATTCTGATCTAACTAATTCCTTGGCTTCAGTGGAATTTAGGTTGGATTTACATTGATGTAAACAGGATTGTATCTGATCCAGATCTGGATCACTGAACCTTATATAGCCACGAGAAATATATCTGGCATTTCCTGTAATGTGAGGTATATTATGCCACTGTAGTATTTGCTAAATCACATTGCTTGAAGCTTAGCCTGTTTTGGAAGGGCAGTTAATAAGGAAAGAGGATTTTTTTTTTTTAATGTCATGTTTGATGTCTTTCTTTCAAGGATAACTTCCAACCTCCACCAGATTGCAGTTTCACTCTAATTTAAATCATTAGATTCAGAGGAGGACGAGGTAATCCATCCTGAAGAAAAAAAGTAATCAATGCAAGTAGGTGTAATTAGTCGTACTTTCCTCTGTAAGTCAATGGTGTAGAAAGAACTGAAAAAACACTGCAAACTACATTTGTTCTTCCTAATGTATTGTGATTCCCTCACACCTTTTATAATGAAGTTGTTTAGATCTCCTCTAGGACTGATACATCTTTTTTTCTGGTTAAACAGACTGACAAGCTCTAATATGCCATGAATAATTATATCTATCAAGAAAGATCCAGACACATGTGGGCAGCAGGGGTTTTAATTTTCTTATTTGTTGAAAACCAAAATAAGCCTTTGATGAAGTGCTTACTTCACACTTCATGTTTTTACTGAGTTTATTAAATATATTTGTAGGTGTAAATCCTTGGGGATATTCTATCTAAACCTGAACTTGCTTCCAGTCCCTGGGAGAGTAGGTACAAAGATTTGTCTGCTATGTATGTTGTTGATTGCTCTTTTGCATTCATTCTGATTTGCCAAGAGAGCACTCTTTTCTTGACAAGTTTAGTAACATAAATTAGAAAAAGGAAATAGCATGCCAAAAGATGAGAACATGACTACTCCATGTGTTTAAGTTTCTCCACCAGTCAGGTTATTTCTTTCATAAACCCGAGCTAGTGGGAATACATGTAGTGTAAATCAGCATGTGAAATGAAAAATAAAATACCAAACCCTACAATTTTTTTTGGAGTGCATCTTTTCTGGATTTTGGTGTAGAAGCTGATGCCTGATGGTTTTACATGCTCTTATTGGTTTAGAATACTTTTTGTGGGATTCCTGGCAGTTTCCACCCACTTCGTTTTCCTCCCCCTCTACATCTTGCTGGAATCCTCCTTCCAGTGTTATCTTAGCTTGTCCAGCCTAGAGTATTGCCTCAATAAATTGTATCAGAGCAGTATCTAGGCAGGTCTTCAGAAGTGCCCAGTATCATGCGCTTAGGGAAAAGCGTAAGAACATGGTGTTCACACGTAGAGAATAGCCTTTACAGCCACAAGAAAAAAAAACAACAACCCAACCATAAGGAAAGTGCCTCCTGGGGATCTTTCCATATAAAGAGGCACAATTCTCCTTCTTGTCGCTGATCAAAGGTCTCTGTGGCTCAAGCTGTGTTTTGTTAGAGCTGTGAGGAATCACACTGGTATAACTCTGACCCTGGATCAGAACTAAAACACAGTTGCTTCTGGTGCTGAGGTCTGAGCAGTAGATACGAGTCTGGCATCATCCCCCATCACCAGACACCAGCTGTTGTGGCACTGACCCCTCGGTAGCATCTCTCTTGCCCAGGTGAGTGTGTGTGGCACCAGTCGGGGCAGGGAGGCTGTACATTTGCACACCACAATTTAGAGCACGGTGTATTTCTGAATCAGAAATGTACAGCGTATGAAAGCTTATGAAAGGCTGTTCAGATCACTGCTGAGCTGGAGTCTTTGCTAGTTTTCCTGCAGGAAACGAGTCTGTTGCTTTCGTTGTGCCAGATGCTGAATTTCTGGAGAGCCTTCCACAGCTGGAACAGCTAGCTGCCTTCATCTGCAGATAAGCTGTTTGAACCACAACACTGTTCCATGTCAACCAGTGCCTTCCTTTTGCTTCTGTACCTGTTCATTTGGCATGCTTTGTAGGCAGAAACCCTTTTGGAGTCAGCAAGAGTATTTATCAGTAACTCCAGGCCAGCTAAGAGATAGAAATACTATCGATACTTGTGCACGGATCCCTGCTTGATTTGCCAGAGATAGTGATCTCTAACAAAGGATACCTGTAGTGACAGCCACAGTCAACTTCTGGAGAGAATGAATCAAAGTTTCTTGATTTATATGGATACAAGTGTTACTAATCTGCCAGCCTCCAATTCTGAATGGCTAATTACCAGTGGTGTGATACAGACTTTTAATAAATGAAAATTCTCAGAATCCATTGACTCCCACTGGATTGGGAAGCGTAGAGGTACTAATAACTATGGTGACTGTAATATGCATGTAGAGGGTACATCCCCTCTATGCAGTTGGATGACTCCCAGTGTGTCATCCACAATTTTGACACCCTTCATCATTAAGAGGAGGCCATTTGACTGGACAAGTCCCTCATCATAATCTGTACACTGTCTTTCTGCAGAGGATCTTATAAAGATCCTAAGTCTTTTAGAGGGAGAAAAAAAAGAAGGTTCTTTTTGCACTGAAGGACATTTAGGTGATGCGTCACATCACTGGAGCCATCATGCTGATTCCTAAATAAAGTGGAGCTTCCTTCAAGACAGAAGGGTGATCATCACCATGCTCTTTCTCTCCCCATAAATCATAGAATTGCAGGGTGGCTTGGGTTGGAGGAGACCTTAAAGATCACTTAGCTCCAACTCTCCTGTCATGGGCAGGGACACCTTCCACTAGACCAGAACTGCTCATGAACTCTGCAAGCTAATATCTTGGATTCGTCAGGATGGAGGCAGCATTTTACATAAAGACAATCATATATATTGTCTGCATGTGTGTGACTAAAGGAAAGTAATTATTCTGGCAGGTTTGTTAAAGGTTGTTTTGTAATTCATGATACAATCTATATTTGTCCTCATGATGCAATCACCTTCATTTTTAACTGTATTTCTTAAGAAAATAGGGCCTAAATAACTATATTGCCTGTCTGACTCCCTGCACATGTATTTTTAAGCTGGTTTGGCCAGTTTTCGGTGCTTGATGGGAAACAGAGGTCTCAAAGATACCAAATTCCTAAAAGTTTTGTGGAAATTGGTTAAGAACAATTACACTGATGCCAATTCTTTTTGTCAGGCAGGGCAGCCCAAATATGTGTGAGACCAACCAGCCATCAAAAAGCCACCATTATTATGTTTGCTGTTTTGGAAATAACTAATCAAAAAATACCTCCAGTGAGCTGGGTTACTGCCATCCTTTTGGTCAGGTATTCTCTGTAGTTGTGTGCTTTCTCTTCTCGCTGCATTTGAAGGACCCTTGACTTTTGCAGAAAGCTCTCTTGGCCAGCCTTCCTACCCTGCCATAGCAGCACCATGTTGTGTTTGGATCAACAGTCACAGAGGGACGACACAACTACTGGTCCACACTGCCTGTCGTGCCTCACACACAGGAATACAAGCTTATTCAGGGTGCATCCTCGGTCTCAGCAGATATATCTGTCTAAAAGGCAATGATCCCAAATTAATGCAATTTGAGTCCTTCAAGAATGGAACTAAAATGTGCTACAGATTTTGAAGAATTCCTGTTCCGGCCACCCAAACCGTTTCCTTTTGCAAGCCTGAAACATTTGAGCTCAGTCACCCCATTTTAATTGCCACCACAGAATTCTGTGTGCCTTACTGGTCTCTTTTTTCTTTTTTTGCTGCTCTTCTCGCGTTCATCTGTCCCACAACCAAGCTTTTACCAAATCTTACAGATCTCACATACACATATTCCTAGCTGGAAGCAGGACTGAGAAATGAAATACGTATGGATGTGTGTGCTTAGTCACAAATCTTTGTGCTCAACTTTGTTTTCATTATTTCAGAGTTCACTATTTTAATGTACAAATTGAGCACTGTTCCTTTCATCATTTCATTACCTTTAATTATAGTCATAATCATCTGAATATGGAGTCCTGTTATCAGATGCTCTTAACTAATTAATGCTGTAAATTACTTGGAAAATCTAGGGTGAAAGTTGCTATGCAATAAAAATTATTATTTATTTTTCTGGCTCCCAGTGTATACCAGATAGATTATTTTAAAAGCACTATGTCCCAAATAAGGAGAATATCATTTTACTCCTCCACTAGACACTGTTCAATTACACAGAAGCTCCAGGGGCTTGTAACTGACAATTTTACTGCCATGAATTTAAAGAAATGAAGACTGTGAATTCCCTGCTGCCTAGCACTTTTCTGTTAGGGCAGGCCATTTCTTGGCCCAGAAGATCCCAATGGAGTTGGGTCTGTGGGTTCACTTCAGGGAGCAATCTGGTGTTTTGTCTGTGAATCTTCCAGTAGATACGGACTGGACTGGGTAAGGAGAGGGACACAGGGAAATCTGAGCATCTACATCCAACCCCCCTGGCTTATATGGCTTGTAAGCTCTAGGTTTTTTAGGATGGTTTGTCAGGGCTTGTGGAGTTCAGAATTGACTGAAGGGGGCAGGTGATGATCCAGAAGAAAGTTGTTAGAAAGCTATAGGAGAGATGACAATCTGGTCCTTCTGTCAGTGATCCCTCTTCAAGGCTAACCTTTCACTGCCTTACTCTTGCTCTTCTCTGGCTTCATTTATAACATTTCTGGCTTTTTTTCCAACTGCAGTTGCATGTTCCTCACTGACTGCATCCACAAACCCTGCTCATTTGTTTTTCTCCAGTGAGGCATCAAATGCTGATTAATCTCAATGTATCCCCAGCATCTAAAACTTTCCTTAGGAGGCAGATACTGCCCACACTGTGCACTAAACTGCCGCTGACATCAAGAGTTACGTTATGGATCAAGGCGAGTATTGACAACACAGGAGTTTTACTGAAGATCAAGAACAGTGAAGAAATTCTCTGTGGGAGTTTCTGCACATTTCTTTCCCAATGGTTACACTGGCAGGGAGGTGGGCTGCTACATCCATAACAGCAGGCACAGATCTGTCTCTGTCACGGTTTGATCACTGGAACTGAAGAATAAAGAAAGTCCTGCCTGGTTTCCACTATTTAAGTTACCCTCAAGTATTAAGGTATGTTTTTCAGAAAATGAGTTGTAAAATTCCAGCCTTACTAAAGTGTTTCAGAGTTTTGCAGTTGTTTTCAGTGGAGTCAGGGCTTCATCCTTCATGCTGTCCAGTGATGAATTAAATGATTTTGTCCTATAGTTTGGATATCAGTTTGGTAAAAATGTGAAGGGCCTTAGGAACCATTAGGATAAAAGCAATCAATCCAAAGTTCTACACATAAAAAAATCAGTGAAATTTAAACCTGAAAGTTAAAAATATCCAGTCATTATTAATTTAAATCATGTTATAAAGTGATTTTACTTCTACTTCAGAAATGTATTTTTGAAAGTAGTTCCCTCACAGTATTCTGAATAGCATGTGTTCTGTTAGCATTCCTAAAGCCCTGCAGCCAGTTATTTGTCCCACTGTTTAAGTTACAGCCTGTGGTTTGTGATGGGTCCATTCCAGACTGTACATCATTCGTCTAGAGGGTAGAGGAGGCTCTGAGACTATGAAGGGAACCAAAATAAACCCTCTTTATCACACGTAATACTTAAGTTACAGAATAAGATGTATCTTTATGATTGTATCTTTAATTAAACCAAAAAATTTTGTCACCCTCATGGAGTTGTGCCAGTTGGTGCCTGTGGCAGAGAATAAACTAACAGGATTGTCCTAAAAAAAGCCATGCAGTATTTTAATACAACTGCATTCTGAATTCAATTTGTTCTGTTTAAAAAGAGATAGAAGGGGTATAAATTTTATAGCAGATGTTTCCAGTACGAAGCCAGTGTAAATTGTTTTGCTCAGAGAATAACTACCAATGTTTGAAACACAGTTGCATGTAGAGTTGAAATGTATATTTTCAGGATACTTGAAGGTTATAAAAAATCCCCTCTCTATACCGAGCAGTTGTTTTAGTTCTCTGACAATGCACATATGAAATTATTGTTTATTATTTTGATCACAGCGAAGCCCTTGATAATACACATAGATATGTGTATGTGTGTACCATCTTCATAAACCACTGATCTTTGTTTCTAAATCATGCTGTGCTCACGTTTGTTGAACAATTAAACAAGAAAATTATTACTTTATTTTGACATTTTTTCTAGGAAGCTCTCTTTAAGTGCTTCAGAGAATGTCAAGAGCTCTTAGAGGAAGTAATGAAAAGAACTTTAGAAAACTCATCTTTTGTGATAATCTGAGCTTTAAAGTCTCATGTTTCATGCTGAAGAGTTATCTGGGTGCACTGTCACTCTCCTGAACTGCCGCATGCTAAGGGAATCTTCAGCTAATATTGGACTTGCGTTAGTGCTAGACTGTGTGCTTCCAAAGTACATTATTAAACAACCTAAGCACCTGGCTTCAGGGATCTGCACTAATGGTGCTATTTTGGGGCTTGATTTTAAAACCTTCTTGGTGAATTTTTCAAGGTCACAAATGTCGCTGAGTGGCATAAATGGGAGCTGACACCTTACTTCTTTTAGGGTGTCTGAAAATCTCTCTCTTGGCAACATGTAGAGATACCAGTAATCCAGTGGCAGTTTCACACAAGGGCAGTTTGTGGGCCTGTGTTGATGAAGATGACTTTCAGAAATAGATATACCTCTCTCAAACCTTTTCTGTCTTGTTCACTTAACAATGACTGCTGTATAGCCTGGTACATTGGTTTTTCTCTGTTTCACCTACACTGAAGAAAACCACAATAAGCTGAATAAAAGCACAATAATAAAGAATAATTCTGATACCTTTTTTTTTCTTTTTTTTTTTTTTTTTTCAGAAAAGCTGGGGCATTCTTTTCATTCTACCAGAAGCCTTTTTATTTATTAATTTTAAAATAGCCTATTTTCCAAGATGAAAGTTGAAGGGCAGCAATTATCACTTTAATGTGTGATGCCAGTAAGGGCAATAGCTCCTGGTAGGGAAACAAAAAAGTTAAGAGTAGGAATTAAGAAAAGATCAAAATCATGTGACTATATTATGTTTTTTCAGTGCCTGTAGCACAGTATACATTTGTACACATTTGTCTAGCTGTAACAAGGCCGTATATACAGAGAGATATAGAAAGCTACATTCAGAATAATAGAGTGAAAAATTAACATGAGAACATGTATAAATGTCTTTTTGATCTATTAATATTTAGTTGTAGTGTATTTATAGTTTTATTGACATGCATTACATGCTACAGGTTTATAACATAAAATGTAGAAGGGAAAAAAAAAAAAAGAAAGTGGTAAATTCATCATGAATTTCTTCATACATGTGCTTCCAAAAGGACTGTACTAATTGGTACTGAGATTTTTAGGCGTGGAGGCATTATGGATAGACAGACAAACATACACACAGGATAAGCTACATTGCCATTCCATCATGGTACTTTTGTGAACAAAGTGCAGCATTGCTGAGGGGTGTCTTGACAGATTCATAGTTTTGATTTTCTTTTAGTGGCCTCTTCAAGTGTTAATAAAAATATAAAAGTTTTATGTCTGTTGCAGAATTATTTGGAGTGCAGCCGTCTGCCATTGTGCTTCTGAGAATGTCAAATAGAACCTGAAGGGAAAGGTCATGGAGCCCAGCTCTCACAAATCAGATTTCTGTGCCAAAGGGAATAAGGTTTTCCACCTGTGCGGGGAGATTTTACACTCAACTGCACCCATGGTTTTCACCAAAGGAAATCAGTCAGCTTTGTGTACGTGGTGGATGGGGCGGGGGATGCAGGTATTAATCACTGTGACAGACATCGTGTCAGTCACAGCTGTCAGATAGAGTTGTCACCAGTTTATGTTGTGCTTTGGAGGTGTTTAACAGAAACGGCTTTGTTAAAACTTTAAAGGCAGAAAAAAAAAAATAAAGGAGGATGGAAGCAAGGAGTGGGTAACAAAGGAAAAACTGGAGAACTAGTTCTGTACTGTGCAGTGCCTCTGTTTGATTCTATGATGACTTGAATTGGTTTATTTCAGTTGCTGCCAACATGAAATTTCCCCATTTCTTTCTCTACAGTAAATAATTAAAATCATTAGTGCTTGTTGCCATTGTGCTGCACCACATCATGTCACGTTCCATAAGCACTTTGCTGTGAAATAATTGAATTGTGTTTTTCCAGAAACTTACTCATTCACAAGCCTGTGTCACATATAAACAGAAAAGAAAGGGACAAAACCCTACCTCAGATGTCTGTGCCATGCAACTCCCTGGTGGCTCTGGGAATTACATGTCCCTTGGAGGTCGGAATCCAGACCCAAAGCTTACAAGTTAATGTTCAATACAGCAAATTTTTAAAATATTTTTACAGGATATTAATCTTTCGCCCTGACCACTAAGAGCGTATACCTCGTCCTGACACGTGGTCAAACTGCATGTAACTTGCACACTTCATATTTGCAAAAGGATGGGCTCTGAATTGTCATGGCTAATAATACTGTAAAAAATATATAAATCAGCCTATTTCCTCAGCTGCTGTAAATAGTCAGTTTTGCTGATGGAGCTGGGGATCTGTCAGTCCTGTCTGTTTGTGTACAGCTAAGTCACAACAGTGCTGCAGTTTGGACAAGATTTTTGAAGGGCGTAAGCAAAATAGAGACTATTCGTTTATTTTATTTTTAGGGAGAAACAGACAAAGATCAGGTCTATATTTCAAAGCTTTTTCTAATAAAAGTATAGGAAAAAAAAAGCCAACAATATCTGACAGAGCTTCGCTGGCAAAATCCTGAGTTTATTTACTATTACAGCAGCCAAAGGCACCTTTTGCTGATGTACTTTAGTTTCAGGAACTGCTATACACTAACAATTCAGAAATTTGCCTCTGTTAGTTTTAGCTAGTCATGTCTGGTTTGGACAAGGCTGAACTGTGTGGTTTTCTCTTCCATATATATATATGTATTTGTCTCCATGTGTTACTGTATGAAAGAATCACAAAACAGACACAGGAGAGAGTGTATGCAGGGAAACCAGCTAAACTCTCTGTGTACCACAGAGTTCCTTGGGGCCTCAAGTCAATAAACTGCAGACGTCAGAGAAGTGCACCACATTTCTTTCAAGAAGGATAATCTTAGGTATTGTAACAGCTGTGTTTTTTAAATGTTGGGAGGGGCGGGGGGGCAGGGAAGCAAATCAAAGTTTTTTTCTGTTTCTCCAGGCCTTTTATGCATAAGGGATGGCACCCAGCTGCTTTAGCCAAGTCTGTGCAAGTTGGACACTTCTGAAAGGAGACTTGTAATCATCCAAGTGGCATAGGCTTTGGCTAAACCACAGCTACTGGGATATCCTGGGTGAGTACCGATGAGTTTTAGGGTTTATATAGCATACATTTCAATATAGAAAACATGGGGAACTGAACCCCATTGTTAAGATACAGTGCAGGTGGATTATCCTCAGTCATTTAGCTGGAAGGGAGCTTACAGAATTCACCAGCGCTATCAGAACAGCACAGCAAAGTCATTTAAGCATCCTCCTGAAGGTTAAGAGAGTTGCAGTTATGGGTTTCCAAACAGGTGAACCCAGACCTTAGAGGCTGAGAGCACAGTGTGGATGACTGCAGCATCTCACCAGAGTGGCAAGGTTCACAGTCAGTTTTTATGTTTGGGGCATTTCTGAGAGGGAAGGAGCCCTAATGAAGTACTGTCTATTTGTTTGGCCAGCAGTTCGACAACTTGAGTCTTGAAAGGGTACCATTGCCTCCAGTGTGTAACATCAGGGTACTTAAAGGTGTTCCTTTTCAGTAAGCCCACCAGAAAATTCAGTGTCTCCAGGGATGCAGGAAAGTTTGCTTAGTTAGGCCCTGTAAAGGCTACTTTCCCATGTTTCCCATTTTCAAACTTAAATGTGTTATTTAAATTTACCCTCTGCCAGATACTCTGTTTTTTTTCTGCTTTCCTCTGTGTTTAAGACAATGATTAGTCATAAATTGTCAGAGTCTAAGCAGTAATACTGTGCCTTGATTTTATCAGACTGTGATTCCCTTTTATTAAGTAACGAACGCCATGTGTAAAAGTCTGTATATCATCTCTGACGGTGACCTGGACCTTTTTAAAAGCATTACTTGTAGGGCATTCAATTCAATCAGATGCATACTGATGAAAAAGCAACCACCCAGAGCTCTCGTTGACTATGTACAGGCAAAGCTTGACAGCCCAGCATCAAACAAAAATTGATTTCAAACCCAAAAGTCAATATCTTGCTTTTGCAAAGGCACTTTGGCACTTGAGAGGAAAGTTTGCATATAATATACACATTTGATGAACAAAATACGGAGGAGATGGCTTGTTTGGACTTGATTTGCTGCACCCGTGGTTTTCTATAATGAGTAAAGCCAATGAAGTGTTGATCTGTGCAGCTAGAGGGGAGCTTCAACTTGTTTTACTTGTGCACATGTAGCATCCAAGTGAGCCTGATTTTTTACATAATTAATCTAAACAAATAAAGTTTTCTTAAGTACAGGTATGACCTGGTAATGTTTCAGAATGAAACCTCAGTAGTTTATAAAACCTAGACTTGCCAGTCAGTAACAAGGTGCCATTTTATCAGCTTCCTGATTTTGAGGTCCTCCATTTCCACTTTCAGCTTGTTACTGTCTGTGACAAGAAGAATGATTGCATTTCTTAAACATTGTATGCTGCTGGAAGTCAAGTTTATATTTTCATAGTTACAGAGTCTTTTTGCACTGGTTCTGGTACGTGTAGATTTATCCTAGCAATGTCTAAAATAGCTATGGATAGTGTCTGCAGACATTCACAGGGACACAGAGTAGTGTTGTCATGAAAATGCACTACAGATTTTATGTTCTGCAACTTTTTTTGGTGCTCACTTATTGTGGCACTTGTTATTGCAAATTCAATGTCCAAGTCGCACATTTAGATGAACGCTCAAAGCTATTTACATCTGTATGGGCAGTGTTCTGTTAAATACTTCCCAACGCTAGTGGGATTTTTCTGAACCTAAGACTACACAAACTTTGCAATACAGATGTGCACAGGAGGTTTTTCTCAGGCTTTAATTATTCGTAGTTGGTTTAGGATTTATGCATACAGCATTATAAAGTATCAGAGATACAAGACTGTGAAGATTGGGATTCAAAGAGTTCAACTTCAAGGAGACTCTGAACCAGAATACTCTCTAGAACCAGGACATGGCACACTGATGATTCTAACTGCATGAACTGAGAACTATGCTTGTCTCTTGTGAGAGTCCTTAATCAAACAGCAGCTCCCTAGTATTCTGTTACTTAAAATAAAATAGAGTGTAAAACATCAAGGTAGTTTTCCCGTTGTCATTTCATTACTTAATGGAGATTTTACTTCAGTTCTGTTTTCCTTTTATGTTTCAGTGCCATTTTGGGACTTAGCATTTTGAAAACCAGTGGCACAAGATGTCGCTACAGAAAAAGGTGTATTTCACAGTGTGGTGCAAACCTCTTGATGGTAGGAGAAGCTGGTATTAGGTCAAATACAGGGGGTAGACCTCTTAAGGAGAGATTCACTCAAGTTGTAACACTGATTCTGGTTTCTAAGTGTTAGTGAGAGAAAACAGTCATCTCTGCTCAGATAAATCATGTTACTATTGAATGGCCTGTTTCACTCCATCTCTATCACCATGCTGTGCAGTGGCTTCCTCACTGGACTACCTGACTGTCCTCTGGAGACAGAGACTGTTGTCAGACATTCCTTGAAGGAGGAAATTTTCCGTAGTTTGCAGAATATCAGTAATGGCACTGAGATGGACCTTCTTGGTACAACAGAGATGCCACTTTTGCACATTGCTTCAGCTCAGTCGAGATGTTACACATTCAGCTGGATTCTCTGCAAATAGGAGAAAAGCTGGGTCTGCAGTTGGTCCTGGCTGTCACCGCTTAGAAGCCACTAAGGTACCCTCCAAGCAGACAGCTCCTTCTATTTTGATTTTCCTCCTCATATTTTTCCACAGTCTGCCAAATTAGGGGTTAAATACTCTGCTTGCTTTTCACGTTTCAGATACCATCAATGGCTTGTCTGATAGGGAACATCAGACTGATGGCATCAGTGTGTCTGATAGGGAACCTGTTTCTGGCAAAGCAGTCTCTCTTATAACAGCAAACTACCTGTGCCACCTACAAAGGTGCTGGGAAAGACCCAGTTCAGTCTTTCATAGTCCCTCTGACCTTAGGTGACTCATCAGATTAATGAGTGAAGCCCCCCAGCTTCCATACCTAGTGGCACCCAATGGGACAGGGTGATTTCAGCTGGCTGGTGGTGTCAGTGCTGTGAGTGTACATCTACAGAAAATTGAAATATGGTCCTGGAGATGAAGCAAGGCTCTTAGCTGCTCTGTCAGCTGAATGCAGAGTTCCTTATTTTAAAAAAGATTGTTACCTCTGCAAGGGGTGGGAGGATGGGGGGTAGGAGAGTGGGGGATTTTTTGTGTGTGTGGGTACAAGCACGAATGCCCAAAGTCACACTACCAAGTTAGTCATCACAGCTACTGTGGAGCTTGAGTTCAAGGGAGCACTGAGTGATTCATTCCACCTGGCACTATATACAGTGAGTAAAGAGAAATATTTCCTGTACCTAATCCAGACACCAGTCAGGCATCAGGCTGTCTGAATATGAGCAGACATACAAATGACAAATGTGTGGAGGAACAGGAGAAGCTGGGGAAAAAAATGAGAATGTATTTTTCACTCAGAGGTTAGCACATTTGCCCTGAACACAATCCCAAAACTTAATGAATCAGAAAGTGTAATTGTTACATAGACTAATTTCAAAACAGAACTACTCATTAAAGATTAAGGGAGAGAAAAGGAACATGAGGTTCAGACCTTTTATTGAAATTTTTCCATGTTAGCTCCTCATTGGTAATTTTTTATGGTTCACATTTAGTCAGTTCTTCATTCACAGGATTTTTTCAAGGCTCTCTAATGTGTACCAAGTACAAGCTTCATTAACTGCGTTATCTTTCAGCTCTGCTTTATCTGTGGTTACCAAGCCAGTGTTAATCAATGACATTTTAATGTTAAAAAACAAGGAGGAGGGAAACAAACAAAAACCCCACAAACAAAACCACAACAACAAACAAAAGAAACAAAACAAAAACCAAACAATAAAAACACAAACAAACAAACAATAAATCATAAAAGCAACTTGATTTCTACTGGTGTTTTTTTGCATTCAGATTTCTAAAGTTTAATTACATTTGAATACAGACATTTTATGTTAGACACACTTTGGATACCCATTAGAGAAAATGAGGCTTATGGGGCATTCATTAGCTTCTGGGATATTTAGGCTTTCACGGTTGCCAGCCTATCTTCTAGAAATGTTGAACTTTATCTCTGGGATGCTCTTTCATTGGCGTCTAGTGTCTAAGACTGGGAGGGCTCCTCTGCTGTTAACAGGTCTCTTTTGCTGTCCCTTCAAGGCAAAAATCATCCTTAAACTGTGTTGCTTGACTCTAAGAACTATTAGAAATTTGGATGGGTGGGATAGAGGTATTTTACAAGGTGTTTGTTTTATTCCTTGGTATTTTGTTAATTTAGCTGATCCTTCTAAATAGCATATGTCAGGTTTTTCATTGGAACAACAAGTAGAGAGGGGATGATAAAGTCTGTGTCTTTTTAGAAAGTAAAGAGGAAAATGCCTAGAATTAAAATGTTGAAAATTAACTCTTTTGGAGTAAGCCAAGATAACCTAAAAATAGTCACAGTTAACCATCTTATACTTGGTTAAGAAAGGTCTTGGGGGATCTTGTACAATCTGTGCAGAGGTCACAATGTCCTGCTCCTCTGTCAAGTCTTCTGAATTCATGTGGTGCTGTTGTCCCAATAAAGGCTTGCTGGTAGATGTAGAAAGCTATATGAGACTTCCCCTGTGTCCTATCTACAGGGTGGGATCTGTAAAAATTCAATGCTGCCTAAGAAGCTATAAATATACAGTGTTCATACATAGTATACAGCGGCATGGTCAGAGCATCTTCCCAGTATATAAGATCTATGCACACACGTGGTGTAAAAGAGCCATTGCAACCAGCATTAAGGTTCTTCTTCCTGTGGGGAAATATAACCACACAGTTTATATCACTCAAACATTGTGGATTTAGTTAATAATCTCAGAATCATAGAATCCCAGGTTTGGGTTGGAAGGAACCTTGAAGATCATCCAGTCCTTACCCCCCTTCCATGGGCAGGGACACCTTTCATTAGACAAGGTTGCTTGAAGCCCCATCCAACTTGACCTTGAACACTTCCAGGAATGGGACATCCACAGCTTCTCCAAACATGTTCAAATAAGGAGACAGTTGAAATTCTAGGAAATTAAGAAAGAATTTGTTTTGTGGGCTTCCATTATCCTTTGCAAATCCCGTAGGATCTTTGGTGACCACAGAGACTAAGAACCTTAACAGGTCTTTTTTCATCAAAAAAAATTCTGCACAGCTGCAGTAATTTTCCGTAGGAAGATTTCATAACATGTGCTTTTGTCTACACCTTATTTCTAATGTCCCCTAAGTTGAGAAGAAGACAATAAAAAAGGGACCGTACAGCAATTACTAATTCTAGTCAAGATATATTAAAATCAGTAATGCTCAAACATGACATAAGCGTTCAGAATTTGTATATGAAAGAAATTAAAAACATTCTGGAAGGAAAAGCTACCTAAATGTCAGAAAAAAAGAAATACAAGCTATAAAATCCTGTGAAAAATCACATAGACCAGAGTAAAATACATGTGCTGTCTTTACTTAGCAAAGAAATCACAGAGGATATGCAAATAGGGAATGAAAATGACACATTTTTACTTGATTCGAAAGCATTATCCATAATAGCATCTGCAATGTGTCTGCAATAATAGGGTGTAAATTGGAATTTACATAGCCGATCTTTGAAAGCAGGCTCTGACTCACAATGTGAAAATGATGTCTCCAGTAGGCAAGGTGAACCGATGGCAGAACTTCACAGAGCACCTTTTGCATATTCCAGGGTCTACCCGTTTACCCCCTCTCTTGATTGCACGGAGTATTCATCTCAGGCATGTAATGACAACTTGAATGGCTGGTCTTGGAAACCTCTGGTATGTTGCTCCTGAAAAGACAAGTCATTTTCTCTGCACTGAATTATGTTACTGTGAATGGTGATAGACTAACAGCCCTAAAAGCTGGAAACCCTCTGTTTATGTTCATCTCCCTCAGCCTGGATTTCATTAACTGTTTCTGCCTTGATTACTGTCTGTTGAGTGGGAAAAGGGTCACTAATTTAGCTGAGCCAGCAGTAGGATTCTTCCACTGTTCTTTTTATTACCTCCATGGTCAAGGCTTCAATTAAACACCAGTCTCCAGTAGTATCCAGTCCAAGGAGGATTGGGCATCTTGATTCACATAGTGCTGCAGAGCTGAGGTCAGACCTGGTGTAGTTCTGATATTTCCTGTATATACTCATTACTCTTCCCTTTTATTTGCTGGCTGATGTGCAAAATTTGTCAGAACTAGTGTTAATTCAGAGTGCAGGATGGCATTATTAATTTTGGTTGAGCTTTGCTAAGTCAGACTTCTGAATAGTTCATTAGATTCCCATGAAGAGTCTACCTGTCCAAATATAGATGACCAGTACAGACCTCTTTTTTTGAGCCTGTTCTTTTCTGATAATACTGACATAAAATAGAGAAAACAGCACTTTTAAGGTATTTGTCTGACCTTTCTCAGGGTATAGGGTAAAATGGATTGAGACTCTAAAACCACTCAGGTCTCCCTGTGGAATATGTACCACTGGTTCCATGTCTAACCTGACAAAACCAGAGGTAAATACATGTTAAATCAGACAAATGGCACCTTCATAATTAACACCTATTTTTTTTACTAGACCACTGCAAGCACCCTGAGGTTCTGGTGTCATCAGCCATTGTTAATGACGAGGTAGTCTGAATCAATACAGGGTGAGGGGGGGGACAGACGGCTGTGTCTCACCCGTCTCCATATTTTATCTAATGTGTCTATCTGTCTGAGAAGGTACAGAGATACTGTGAATGCTGTTTATGTTCCTCTCCCAAATCCGCGTCCTAATCCAAATTTTAAAAAATATCATTAGATGTTTGATACCATTCCATCCTAGAGCACATGGAACAGAATTGCGTGCAGAATATCTCCGTGAGGGAGACTACACAACCTCTCTGGGCATTGTGTCCCAGTGCGCAGTATTAATGACTTTTGAGCATAAACCTGCTGAAATCAGAGAGGTATATGTTTCCTATATCCCATATGCAGTGTGCTGAACTGTCAATCTCCCTCCAGTTCCGTCAAATAGTTTTCTTCATTACCAGAAAACATGAAAAAAATTCTTTTATGGTTAGTAAAAAAAAAAAAGTAAAAATACAAATGTAATCAGCACTAGATTGGTCTTTCTTATGTATATGCCTTCCTCAATCTACCTCCCCCAGTCTCCTGGCTAAGAAATACTTTGAGTTTTACTCAAAGTAGCCATATCACTGATCTTTACATCTTTCTTCACCATGTGTTGTTTCATTTTCCTGACACCTTAGTTTTTATACCATATGCATTTTTTACTCAGTTTGAGTACGTCTCTAAGAGTACAAACTATTGGATTTTGTTAAAGTGTATAACCCTGACATGCTGTTATGGCTTTCCCTAAACTCAGTCTATGATTGAATATATTCTCAGTCTTCTTGTTGACTTAACTATTGAAAGTTCTCAGGCAAAACAGGCAGAACAGACTTCTCTGGGAGCTGTATATCCATCATAAAATGGCTCTAATGTGTTATCTATCCAGACTGGTTGTGTTTTTCATGCTTTATCACAAATCAGTGTCACAGATAGATTGCAGTTTGCAACCTGCAGTTGTTCATCGGAGTCAGCTTGGCTGTCAGGACAGCCTATCTGCAGTGCTTTAAACTTTCATAACTTTTGTGCATGAGACTGAACTATTTTTCTAGTTGGCTGAGGGATCAATGCTGTGTCATTAAAACATATGGAACAAGGCTGTGTTACCCTTTTGAGTTTGATTTAGGATATATGGCATCCCAGCCTTTGTACTTTTTCGAAGTGCCTGCACATAAATGAATGCAGTATGGAACCATTTAAATCATGAACCTTAAAAGTATTTTACTTATGTTTTAGATCATCCTCCAAATCTTCAAAATCATTCAAGACTTAGAACTCCACCACCTCCAATATCACATGCTCACACCCCAAATCAGCATCACGCGGCCTCCATCAATTCCCTAAACAGAGGGAACTTCACTCCACGCAGCAACCCCAGCCCAGCTCCTACGGACCACTCTCTTTCTGGAGAACAACCAGCCACTACTCAAGAGCCAGCCCATGCTCAGGACAACTGGTTACTTAACAGTAACATCCCACTGGAGACAAGGTAGGTCACTTTTTTTAGTGCTTAAAATGTTCTGACTGTGTGTGCCAAGAATGTTATGGAAAATACACACATCTGTAGAGCTAACCTTCTAGTTTGGGAACTGGTGTTTGACTTATGTATTTTGAGTTGTATTTATTATTCCTTGTGTCTTTTTATTTGAACTAAGAGAAGAGGAAATTGCTCTTCTTTCATAAACTAAAAATATTGTCTTTAACAGCTGTTCATAAGGTTATATTCCTCATTTAAAAACGGAATCAGGATCATAGATTAAAATGTTCTTTGTTTTCTTTCTTTTATTTTCCTTTAATGTCTTTTCTTCCTATGTGGTAGGATAAATCAATATCCTATTTAAAAAACTGAAATCAGTCAGTATATTGAAAGGATTTAGCTTTCTAGCTGTGCCTCGTCAAGCAGGTACTTTTGAAGTACACCATCCTGGAAAAGTTGATCTTGTTTTACCTAATGAGGAGAGGTCAGCTGCTGCGTTTTATTGTCTTACAGAGTTGCTTCAGCAAGCAAGAAACACTGGATAGCAGGGCATCAGTCAGTTAATGGTGCTTCCATTTAGCTCTTAAGTTCTGTTCCACCGAAGCAGCGCATGAAGGGTGTGATAAGGGTGCACTGAGTTGTTCTAGTTCATAGCTTTGTTCAGGTTCTATATAGGTTCTGGAAGAAAGAGTTCCCATACTACCTCAGCCTCATTACTCCCGTCTGTGGTGAGTGCATATACTTGCTGTCCCACTTGTATTCTCCTGAGGTTTTGCTTCACCATTTCCGTTGCTACTTAGAAGCCAGTGGGGATGCTGGAGTCATTAGCCCACATACATGGTGCCATTTTCTGTCTGGAGAGAAGTCTTCCAAGTCTAAAACATGGTGCACTTACTCAACTGTCTTTTTTCCTTCATTTGTCTAACCTTCTCAAACCAACAAGATTTTAGACAGCAGAAAACATACAGTAACTGAAAACTGAGACAGGGGCCAAATTTGTCACATTGCTGCCTGTGGAAATCTCATTGAGAGCAGCAATAGCTGTGTCTGTATCCTGGGACAAATTGTACCCAGTTTTGCCAACTTCTGCTAAAAGAATGTTTTTAAAAATGAGCACTCCTCTATCTTTTTGAGAATGAACTATGTCTGCTGACCCTCTGAAACTTCCAAAACAGACCTCAATATCACAGTTTATGGCATTTAAAGATAATTAATTTCTCTGCGACTGCTTGATTAAGAAGACTCAACTAAGAACTGGATCCAAAAGATTAAGACAAAATTAAAAACAAGTAATGCAAGTGTGATTTGGCAACAGTTTCAGTAATTATATTGTGTTCCTAATTCTCAAGCATATATACCCAAGCATTGAGTTTTATGTGTTATTTCTTCTTAAAATTATGTTTTAAAACAACTTAGGTGCCACTCCTGCAGCCCTTTTGGGATAATGCTCCTTAATTACGGTAGAAACTTTGTGCCTTTTTCTAAACTGGGTTGTGAATTCTTTGTAGAAGAGATAATATACTTGTTTAGTAGTCCGAAGATGTCCTCACGTCTGACTGCAGTGTCTCAGCACCCACCACCTTACAATTGAGAAGAAATGTCCTTGCTGCTGGATCAGTGGAGAAATGTCAGAGATAAAAACTCTTTGCTGTAAACATCCTGTCTCCATTTGTCCAATTCTGGTGGCAATCAGAGAGTGCTGGAGAGACAACTCTAACACATCTTATAAATGCAGGAATTCACAGACAGAACAATTATCTGGCTAGTCCTGGACTGTTCCTGTTAAATTTTAGATTAGTACATCCTAAAAGGCTGTCCTTATTTATTCTGTGTGAAATCATTGTGGGTGAAATTTTTTCAAGATCTGAAGCAGCCTGCTCTTTCTGCACATTGGATTGGTCACATTATTCCTTTCAGACTGGAAGTTGGAGGTCTACCTGCACGAGGAGCACTTTCTGCATCATTTAATGATTTCGCTTGCATCACAAATCAGTGACATTTGCACTTGATCCTCAATCTAACTGTTTTATTAATTTGGTAGAAAACAGGTTATTTCAAGTCTGATGTTGAGGCTTTCGACACATTGCTTGAAATGGCATAATTTTGCCCAGTGTTCCTTTAGATAACAAGTCTGTTGGAAAATAATGTGTAATTTTATGCCAAATAGCAAATGAGCATGACTGACTGTTTCTTCACTTATACAGCATTAAGAAAATAAAATGTGTTATTATGGTGTCATAAAGCAAGGAGGCTGTGCTGCATAGATGAACACTAAATCTGTGACTAATCTCCTCCACTCTGACAGTCTACTCTTCTGACATGCAGAGGTCTTCCATTTCTTTCAGCGGGAATTCTGTAGACTTAAAAGACCAAGCTTCAGAGCTGGTTGGCAGACTCAGATGTCCAATTCCACCTCTTCCATGAAGCTGATCTGCCCCACTACAAAGATTTTTAGAATCAAAGAAAAAAAAAGACCAGCACCTAAGAGAATAAAATACCCAATATGTAAAAATATAAATCCTGGCCAGAGACATTAATCCAAGAATTAAGGCTTTTGAAGTTAGGAGATTATAGTAATCTCATGTTGAAAATGGAATTTTATTTGTGTTGAATATCTGTTGGGTTTTTTAATCCCATATTGGTCAACAGAGAGAGAGAGAAAACATGAAGAAAAAGCTGCATCTTTTA
Source organism: Oxyruncus cristatus (assembly GCA_013399855.1). Classification (NCBI taxonomy): domain Eukaryota; kingdom Metazoa; phylum Chordata; class Aves; order Passeriformes; family Cotingidae; genus Oxyruncus; species Oxyruncus cristatus. Next base: position 502,707 of record VXAY01000695.1, on the reverse strand, counting down.
AACAGGGATTGTCACAGGCTGTGAAACTTGCCTACACTTACAGACTTGAAGCAGCCATTGATTTTGACTGCTATGGACTCCAAGCAGTATTCAGAACTGGAAATTTAGGATGGTTTGTCACTGCTTGGAAATTTCCATACTGTAATGCAAAGGCAAACAGAGATGTGTAGCACAAGTATACAAGTGACAGGACAAGCATATCTGAGAATTTTATATGTTGCAAGAGGAAGAGCCCCTCCTCTTCTCTCCCTCCTTTTCATTAGTTTCCCTTTACTCCCTTTTCTCTGTTTCTCCTTTCTCCTGTTTCTTTTCCTGTCTGCTCCCTTTTTTGTTGCTTTAAAAGCCATGTATTATCAAGGTTGTGATGAGAAGATCTTTGCTCAGCAGTCACTCCTGACAGGTAAGTCAGTTCGCCCCATATTTATTCCTCAGTCTTCTTTCTTCTGTGACCTCCTTTCTGTTCCTTTACATTTGACCTTGTGGGAACAAGTAAATGCCAACTAGATGGACGTTTAGTTGACAAACCAGCAGTTTTCAGGAGACTTCCATTCCCAGGAAATTTCATGTGGTAATCATGTAAGGTCAGATTTCTGCCACCACAACTCCTAATGAGAGTGTTTTGTAACTAGCTAGAGATTCACAGGTGATCTCCAGGGGAGCAGACCCTGTCCAGCCTTCTGTGAGGAGGACAGTCATGCATCAGTCACCCTGGTGACCCAGCGACCTCTCTGTTACAGATGCATACATTATGAGATTATATAACCCTCCCCTCTTCTGTTTTATTGACCATCCACAACTGAAATTCATGGAACCAGTTTGACATGGATTTTAACTACTGATGAACTTTTATTGATTGGTGTGTTGCTAGAAGCCTTGCCTCTTACCCATTAAATGCTCAGTGCATGCACATATGTTGCTTCTTTTTGCATTAAACTCAACATCCAGCCTTTCCTGCATTCCCAGGGAATGTGAGGAAGCCACAAACACTTGGGGATGGATTAATGTCTCAAGTGCTATGGCACACAGCTCATGCATGTTGATCCACTTTACTCCAAAGCTATGAGTAGGAGTCACTTCACTTTTATTTAGATAAAGGAGTAGATCTGTACTGTCAAAGCAGCCCAGAGGCCTCCAAAAGCTGGGAGTTGAGCTAAATGAGTGCTGGCATTAAGCAGCAGGAAGAGGAGGGATTAGAAATGAAAATTAAGGTTGAGGACATTTTAGAAGAGAGAGTATCAAGGTTTGTATAACATGACAGGACTGGTTTCTCATGGTTTAGCATGTTATCCTGAATCCAGTTTCTCTGACAGAGGAATTCTTGTTTGAGTTCATGTCAGTTACATCCTCTAAGCTCTTAATTCTGTATGAATGATAAAGTATCACAATACTATTGTGTTTTTTTTTTCTTTTTGCTAGTTTTGGCCAGGGGATTTATTCACATTCAGGTTTAGATTCAGTTTTGATGCTAAAAACAGACATGGGCAAAATCAGGACTGTTTTTTGTTTTAAAAAACATAGGAAGAATGTTCTTTTGCCAGGTCTTGAGAAACAAGCCGGAAGGTGAGAAAGACACAGTCTGTTCCCAGTTGTGCCTCTGACTTAATTCTTTATGCTCTACTATTCTCCTCAAAAAGTACAAAACAGTTCAGCATTTATAGGTTAAAATGTGATTCATGCTGGGGAGGACAGGTACTGCAAAATGCCGCTATTGTGTGCAAGGTCAGTCCCAGGCATTTTCATGTGCAGGCTCTAGTTATCTTGCTTATTACCTGTTTATAGCCAGATTATAGCCAATACTCTGGTATTAGAATTTGGGTTACAGCTTAACCTATTTCTAGCTTCTATTTGCTTATCACTGAGAGACTTTAATTGGAATACTCATATTGAGCAAAGTTTGCATTTTGAAGCTTGTAAATAGGAAGTTATTGCTCCACAAAGGAAAACAAATTAATCAAATTGGTAACTAAAATGTTCTTCAAATCCAAAAACTGAAACTAAAGCAAAGGAGTGGCAGATTTTTATTAGAAATCCATAAAAATGTTAGATGCAAGCATGCTACCAAAGCATTGGCCTGAGTGATATAGATACTGTGCTGTACCTTTTCAGAGTAACAGTAACATAGATGGAAGAGTATAACCAGATTACAGCTGTGCTGGATTGAAATCTAGTCCTTTGAATCCAGCAGTTCAGAAGGTTTAACACGTCACTGACAATAGTTAATGTGAAATGAGCAAAAACATGAACTTTTTTTTATACATGCACATGGGCCTGTGTGCTTATATGTGTGTATATGCAGATATATATAGTGTATATATAAAGAAGTGAACATTCTTAAAAGCTATATATGTATATGTGTAGCGTCTTATACATATAAATATATGGTCCATCATTCTAATTCCATTCACAACTGCACTATAACCATTGTGGTTTATAAAATCACACTTCATATATGCATGACTCACTGGCTTCATTCATGTTTCCATATGTATGTAGAAACATAGCAAAGCAGACATTCCTAGAGACATTGCAGGACAACCTCATTGAGATGGACATTCTCACCTCCTCCCGACATGACGGTGCTTACAATGATGGGTATGTGACACTTCCGTGGTCTTCCTGTTTACTGTACAGTCATTATGATCCTTGCATGAAAGCATTTGGTCATATCAGTGATGTTTAAAGGCAACACCACCGCTGCGCTCTTCCAAGATGGCTTTGAAAAAATGAAGTTTTGGGGCTTGGAGCATTGTGTCCTGTACATATTAATGGCAGACTCATTAATATGCTGGTGAGGCACAGCATGCCATTTGCTCTTTGTTCCCATGTTGTTTTAAAGTCATTTCATCAGTAAAAAGTACCTACAGCAATTTCAAGTCCCATATTAACCAAGATTAATTTAATTTTCATAAAAATCTTAAACCATTATTGTGCAGGCAACCCGATACTTCGTTGTTAAACTGATGTCTTCCACATACCTTATCTGACAAGTGTCCACTAGTGGTGTATGTAAGCCAAGCCTTACCCAACCATTCTGGCATCTTCACCTAACTTTTGATCACTTGACTTTTAAGTTATAATCAGCTTTTAATTGATTCTTAGTGCCAAAACTGTTGAACCTTGTGTTGGCAGTTTCTAATTTGGTAACCGTTATTCACAGAAGATCTTTTTGGTGTACTTGAACACTGCAGGTACCTCTTTGCTGAGAACAGATACATCTCTGTCTAAATAAATACTTTTCAAAACACAGGATAGTATCTGACTTACTGTAAAAATCAATGTTTTTATGTAGAGCATTAATAGAAATAAAGGATCTTTCTCTAATGCTCAGCAGTCATGCTTAAAGTAACAATAAAACCATGGCTGTAGTACTACAAACATCTATTTTGGAGAATTATGTGTTGCTTTTTGCTGCACGAAGTGGTGGCTTTTCAGCATGGTGATGTTTCTGTATGTGACATTTCCCACTGTGACTGCACAAATGACTTCATGGGGAAAACAGGGTCACATCTTCATCTGGTATTAGCCACTGTCTTGACTGACTCTCGAGGATCCATGCTGATAGCGTTTGCTCTGGCTGCAAATCTGGCCCCATAAACCATGGCAGAATGTGCAAAGTGCATTGGGGCTGTTTCTCAGTCCTCACAAGCTGCATTTTTGTTTTACATCAGCATGGTGATAGATGAGTCAGATTCGTTTCCCAGGTTTCATTCTCAGAATTTGAATGCCTTGTACATCATGATGTCCCACCAAAATCAGGTTTTTCATTTAGGATTCCTGTGGACAGAACTCCCATTGGGACATTTCATTTCAGGAACTCATGAACTTCAGCGTGTTTTTCTTGTGCTGACTTCCATGAGTCTCACACGAGATGCTCGTAGGCTGGCGCTCAGGCTGCGTTTGTCATAATGCGCAAAATACGGTGCCTCCCAATGTCACTGGACAGGAAATGCTGTTGTCTTTGACAGTAATTCACACTTTTTTAAAGATAGGCATCAAACTAAGGTGCTCTGGACTGCTCTCCGGAAGCAGGTGCCTCTCCCCACTGGCGATACACAGCACTCTGATGCTTTTAGCCACGCCGCTGTCCAGTGCTTAAATTTGCTGGGTGGGGACAGTGTGAATATTCCCCTCTGTGACAATTTGGGTGCTATGGAATGGCTTAAGCTCTCTTTCCCCATCTCCATTCACCGATGCCACACTAAAAACGCTCTCATGCAGTGATCAATGAATTGATAAACGCCCCCCTCTTTAATCTGACCTATGCTCCTCTTCAGCCTCTGTAGGGCATTTCTGTGGGAGTGTGAGCAGGCTCCCAGTTCTGCCCCTGCCACCAGTCTGCCGTAGCTGTGCTTAGGGTATTCATCTCACTCTAATGCCAGCTCTTCCACAGAGGGGACTCCTGCCCTTGAAGAGTTCTCTGTGGCATTGTTGGCACTGTGATTTTTTGTTTGGTTTTGTTTTCCTCTACTCTGTGTGACTTGCCTTCGATTTTTATTCTTCTCTTTTGTGCATGCCGTTCATGTCCGTAGCCAGCATTGTGTGAAGCTGCTTTCCTCGTCCTGGCAGCAGTCGCCATTCTCCCACCCCATGTCTCCCTTAGCATCGATTTGTGTGAGGAGTCACTTGCTGTTGGTCTTTCTTCCCTCAGGCACTTCCTGTTCAAACCTGGAGGCACTTCTCCCCTTTTTTGTACAACGTCGCCGGGATATCCCCTGACGTCCAGCACTGTGTACTCACCTCCCCCTAGACCCCTTCCCAGAAGTACCTTTTCTAGGCCTGCCTTTAACCTGAAGAAACCCTATAAGTACTGTAACTGGAAATGTGCTGCTCTGAGTGCCATTGTCATCTCAGTCACGCTGGTGATCCTGCTGGCCTATTTCATAGGTAAGCTCATTTCTGTTTGTTTTTCTTCTTTTTATTTCATTTCTCTACAAGCCTCCCACAGTGCTAATGTTTGGGAAGCAAAGGGTCAAGACTGTGGTACAAAGTGGTGGGGAAATAAGGCCTCTGTTGACTTAACTGTGGTTGCAGTGTTATGCAGTGTTATGGTAGGGAGCTTAACATATGTCATAAAGCTAGAAGAGCTTAGTAAAACATGAGTCGCATGTTGTGCTCCCTTCAATGTTGTGGACTGTTTACATCCTGCAGAGGAAAGTGTACCTGGAATGAGACAAATCCACCAGGTTTTCTCTAAGCAGCCCATTAAAACAGGCAGTGAAGTCTGTGTCCCAGCCCCAGTCACATACACGTCTGTAGGAGTTGACCTTGATGGCACAGGGTCAGAACCAAGATTCTGGTACACAAAAATGTGTTTTAATTCTATCGTTTGGTGACACATCCATTTCAGTGACATGTAAGCAATTATACTGAAGTTCACAGGATGACCAGGAGGATAGAGAAGGACTGAGTTTACGTGGTGGTTCAACAGAGCCTTTGTAGAATAGGGGAAGCAGATGAAATTTGCTTCTTGGGTGGAGAAGCAGTGGATTTTTCTTGCACTTTGCATGATCTGAACTTCTTTTATTTTTGAGGCTTGTCAGTGTTCATTGCAAAAAAAGCATTTTTACTTTATGTTGCAAAAGTAATTGAACTACTAGAAGTGAGAATTGTATTTTTAAGCCTATAAAGCTGGAGTGTTACCATTACTTTTTCTTCAGTTAGATTTGATATTTGTGTTATAAATGTCTTACAAAGTCCATTCCTAGACTTCTATGTTAAACTGTCAGTGGTGCAAGCTCTAGTTGTCAGACGCTTTTAAATGTGATCATGGGTAAAAAGGCTCGTTTGTCATGGCACAAATGAGTCTTTTTGATTTCACTGTGACTTCCTGTACACTAATGATCTATAAAAGGTTGTGGTTAGAATTACAAATCTTAGTCTGGATCGAAAGATTTTTGCTTTTATTTCACATGAGTGTAATTAGCACTACCACAAAGCATTGCTTTTACTGTGTTCCTTTTATGTACACTTCTTTAATGACTGATACTTTTCCACTTCTGCCTTGCATCATATTCTGGTCACTTTTATGTCTCCTGTAAGAGGAGCAGGAATGATTAATTAGCCAATATTAAATCAGCAGCAGTTTGATGAAATATGCAGTCAGTTTTCATCATTTGCTGTGTAGATTTGGACTCGCCTTTCTCATTTGTCAAGGCATATTCTCCTTATGCCCTGAACATGGTTCCTTTGGACATTATCTCAGTGTGTCAGAGGAGAATCATTATAACTCAACATAGAGGTTCCTGTACATTCTGAAGGAGGAGGTGTGTGTTGATTGATAGATTGAGAGGGGTTGGGTTTGCCACTCGGTATTCTTGAACTCACCTCCCTTTTTCGGAGTTCTCAAAAGATCACACTCCTGCTCAAAATCACAGTTAGTGTTGTTAAAAGGTAGGTCCACTGAGTGCCCTCCCATCCTTTTTTTGTCTCCATTCAGATGAATTCTGTGGCATTCACTAGACTCCATGGATGGCTGGCAGAGTGCCAGAAATGCTGATCAGGTTGATCCACTGTAATTATGGGTCATAATTACTAATTTCTAAAGGAACTATCAATTATTAAAAATCAAATTCGATGGTTCAGTTCAGTATAAACATATTTAGCAAAGATTGTCTCTAAAAGACCCAGTGTTCTAATCAACAAGCAAAAAGGCAGATATTTAATTAGATTTTGATGAAAAATTGTGTTTAATTTCAAGTATAATCAATTATTAATTACTGTAATGAGTGACTCTGGCGGGGTTTACTAATTAACTCATTTAAAAATTATGAATAACCTTTTCATTTGTAATTATTTTTTACATCCTGTCAAGTTGCAGATGAGATTTGTATCACCTAACCCAAAAGAAAAAAAAATTAATCAAGGACTCAAAATGTTTGTACTTTCGCTAAGTTAAGCTGAGACATTTTGCATTCTGATATAAACTGCGCAGTTCTTAAGAGGAGCTTGTTTATTCTTTTAAATAGCCTGCTCTGTTTACAAAACAAATTACTGCTTTTCCTCCCATTTTGTGTTTTTTCCCCCTTATATTTGCATAGTTGCATTTTCTTACAGATTCTCATTTAAGCAGTATCTTGCTCTTTTTGATGCCATGGGGACAATCTGAAGGGTAAGGTATAACTTAATCATGAGTATAAGGTCTAATCTATATAACAGCTCATGAGTATTGGGAACTTTAATACTTTCTGTCTGCTCTTGTTAGTTAAAACAACCACAGAAATTATCTTTTTAGTGACCATTTTCATCCTCCAGAGCAAACTGAGATCATTGGAAAGGCTCCCTGTTAAGTGAATGGGGTTTGGATCAGGCCCCATGGCAGTGGCTTGGCATGTAATCTAATTATTTATACACTGATTGGTTAATGACAATCCTTGAGAGTAGTATCTCAGCCTTCAGGATGTTCCTCACAGCGTCAGACACGTCACCTCTGTTTAAATATTAGAATGTTGTATTAGAATAATAGCACATTGCAGGCCTTACCTTCCTGCAGAACTGTGTGGAGCTAAAGATATCAAGAGATACAAGAGATATCAAGAGATACAAGAGATATCAAGAGATACATACTACTGTGGGCGGTACTTTTTATGTGACAGATACTCAGACACAACTGTGATGGGCAACCATCTGAGGCAGACAGAGCTGCATGGAAACAACAGGGCGCTGGGTCCTTTCTGAAGGTCTTTGCTGAAGCCAGTTCATTTTTGAAATTCATCTGGAGCACTTGCTAAATCGTTTGTTTGACACTAAAAGGCAGAGTTCCTACTATTTTATGTAACTCTTTATGGCATTTAACAGTCTGAGGTTCATTTATCTCACTGGACTGTTTCAAAGAAGAAGAGAGGAGGCATTACTAGATGTCCATGGCAGCTGAATGTCTGGTGTCATGTGTCCACACTGTGATCAAGCTGAAGGTTTTACAGAGCTGAGTGAGTCACTGGTCTGGAGAGATAATGACAAACAAAATATAACAGGGTGTATTAAACATCAGAAGCTGGTTTTCATTTGAATTAAACAGCTTTTGATTGACTTGTTGCCACCTTTTCAAATATTCAGACACCACAGTGAGGCGGTAGCAACAATGCCCATACTGTTTCGTGCACACATGGCTTATGCAAATCTCGTCAGAAGCTTGTCTTGTGGGGTGAGAGCACTGAGGAGAAAAACAGGGGTAGATCAGGGCTGCAACATTAAAATGATGGAACCATTGAAATCAGATGCTGCTTTGAACAGCTTGTAACTGCCCTGCAAATTTGCTATTTTAGGAGGTCATGAAGAGTCATCACTTTAAATTCAAATCCCCGCTTTTAGGACTGTCCATTCAATAGACAGCTAAACAAGGAAAATTTTCATGGCTGTTGCCGGGATGTGATGGGGTCCATAAACCATTAAGTTCTGCCTTGGAGGGCTAATTTCTAGCAAGATTATTATGGGAGACCTAATACCATGAGGTATGTTGCTATCTGACTACTTTTCCAGTAGTTTCTGTATCTGGTATATGTCAGACCTGCTAGCAGAGCATTGTAAAGAGTCTCTGACATTGCTGTGCTGTTTGGGAGGAAGATTTCTGAGTTTAGAAACAGGAAAGACCTGTTTGCTTGTCCAGATCTCCATGCCCAGCAGCTGTTTGGCTAGATCCATGGAACAGTTTCTAAATGAATTAGTGATGGAGAATAGTTTCTGCCTGCTTAAACAGGAGGTATTATCCTCTGCCTGATGTATATTCCAGACTAGATGGAAGTACAATTTGATGTAGTTAGGCACTTGCAATTTTCCTATACTTAAGCATGTGCTGTGGTCACATTGCATGAACAGCTAGAAAGATGGGCATTTGATTTAGATTAAAGTTCGGGCTGGAAAACATATTATGAAGCCAAACAGTCATTCCTTTTTATTGGAGTCAGAGCTCTCTACTTTTCAGTTCTGTGTTCATTTGAACTCCGTACAGGCGCAGCTTCACTTAAAGAACAGTGTTTCTTGCTGCAGGCAAAAGGCTTTGACAGTAAAAGTGTGTTAGGACTATGATGTGTTTATAAAGTGTCTTTTGTTTTATTGTCTAAGAATCACCCTGAAAGCTAACTTAACTCAGTTTGTCTATGATTCTTTAATGCTATGGAGCAAACCCAATTTAATTCATTTCTCCAAAGCTCTTAATAATCTAACTAGTTAGCTATGATGTATAGTATACTAATTACCATGGTGTTTACATGCCACTAGAGATCCATAGGAAAAATTAATTATTAAACCTGATCCATATCTATAGATCCTACATTTATACCTTCATATTAAGATTTTTATTCATGTTAAAATATAAACCAATTTACTACCCTGCCAACAAGCTTCTTTCACTTTCTGCTTTAATATTTCTTTTCTGATCCCAGATTAAGTTCTATTTTGCTACTGTTGATGTTTGTTCTTTTGATTTACAGGGATTGTAAATCAAAATCTTTGAGTGTTTTCTATTTCTATCTTGTCTTAGATAAAAGGCAGAAATGGGAGCTAAGCAATCTGTTCTAGCATCTAGCAAAGCCTTTACATTAACAGGAGCTTTTTGGGCCTTTCTTGGTTCTTTCACATCTTCACAAAATCACTGTGATGAGTTCACATGGTAACTGTGGGTCTCATTTACTTAATTTTATCCTTGATCTATAAAAATGTCAGATCCAGTCTGAAAGATGCTGTAGTATTACCAGTAATATATTTTCTGTACTATAGAAGTTTGTGAAACATACTATTTCAGGACACTGGTTGAGAGGGACACAGCACTACCATTTTATCATTTATAGTAGAATTGAATATGTGGGGGTTTTATTAAAACTGGCTCTTTTTGTACAAAATGCAGACAAGCATGATTAGTGCCACTCCATCACTAAGTGGTACAGCGTAAATGACATCTAGCTCTTTCTTTCATATACCATGGCATTTGAGAAATACGGGCCTGATTTTTCTCATGCACAGGCTTCTCTTAAACTGTAGCAGTTCCATTTCCTTTAGCACCAGTTCAAATGGAGTCAGAGTCAGTGGCATTGCACCCAATGCCTACAACAGGAGCTGGAATAACCCTGGAAAAGTCTGCATATGTTTTACATATTCCTGGTCCTGGAGATTGACCTGACTAAAGAAAAAATATAAATCATGACATATGTTGATCCTTCAATCCGGTCTTGAATGATCTTTTTTGTTGTTGAGCTCCAAATTTTTCCACTGTAAATTATCTCAGAAAGGCTAAGACATGAAAACAGTCTCAACCTCATGGAGAGATGCCATCAACCTGAACTTCTGTGTGATCATTCAAAAGTGCATGGAGTTGCAGAAATCTTTCTGTGTCTTTTGTTCTGTAGCAGAGAGATGGGAAGATCACAGGGCTCCGTGTTAGCCTTAGTCACACTTCAGTGTGGTAGAGAACCAGTGAGGGCAGCTGCTGTGTTAAAGCCTTCAAGAGCCTGGTGAGTAGCAGTGAGATCAGGAAAGCTGTCTGCGGGAATCTGGCAAAAGAGACTTTACTGGGCCAGATCCACAATGAAATAGTGAATCACTGAAATGCTTCAGCCCCATCACTTTACTAAAATTCCCCCATCTCCTTCTCCACATGCGTGCACGCACACAGAGTAATTATCAGAGGAATGAGAAAGACAAAAAATTAAATGAATGGCTTAAAACTGAGAGTAGGTTTAGATTAGATATTGGGAAGAAATTCTTCACTATGAGAGTGGTGAGGCCCTGGCACAGGTTGCCCAGAGAAGGGGAGGCTGCCCCATCTCTGGGAAGTATTCCAGGCCAGGTTGGATGGGGTTTGGGGCAATCTGGTCTAGTGGAAGGTGCCCCTGCCTATGGGCTGGAACTAGATGACCTTTAAGGTCCCTTCCAACCCAAACCGTTCTAGGATTCTATGAAAATTAAAACCATGATGGCATATATTTAGTCTTATATTTCCCCCTGTTTTGTTGTCTTTTGTTCCAGCTTTAAGTGCATGGTGGTGTGAATTATAACTTAGTTCTTTTATTTTTTGTCACCTGCAAAGTCAGCAAGAGCTCTTTGATTATTAGGTGATTGAGGGCATCATGTTTTTGCTTTGGATTTTCCATTGTATGTTTGGATAGCAGCTACTGTTGGCTTTATAATTTAGAGTAAAGGAAGTAGGAGTGATTTATCCTCATCTTTAAAAAAAGGTGATGAAGGCACAAGATCCCACTTTAAAGCCATTCTTGTGAAGATCAGTTCATTCAGGTGGGTGTTAAAACCTCGCCATAGAAACTCCATTAAAGAACATTCACTGTTTCGATCTAAGATCTGTAACCTGACATTAAAAGTGTTGTGATTGGAGAAATGCACCATGATGTAGATGCTATTGAAAGAATCACAGAATCATTTTGATTGGAAAAGACCTCTAAGATCATTACGTCTAACCTTTGATGGATCATGAACCTGTCAACTAAACTATAGCACAAAGTACCATGTCCAGTTTCTTGAACACCTTCAGGGATGGTGACTCCACCACCTCCCTGAGCAGTCTATTCCAATGCTTAACAACCCTTTCCATGAAGAAATTCTTCCTGGTGTCCCACCTGAACCTCTCCTGGCACAGCTTAAGGCTGTGTCCTCATGTCCTGTCACGAGTTGCCTGGGAGAAGAGGCTGACCCTCCACCGTGCTACAACCTCCTTTCAGGTAGTTGTAGAAAGCACTAAGATCTTCCCTGAGTCTCCTTTCCTCCAGGCTAGACAACCCCAGCTCCCTCAATTGCTCCTCATAGGCATATTTATACTGGGAAGTATTAAAATGTAGGTATTCCATTTGATGACACTTGGCGGCAAAATTCCTGCTTTGCAAAGTGGTTAGTACGTCTTCAAATTCTACAAAGATCCTGGTCAAGTCTGCATCTTTTCTCAACTAATTAAGTGTTTATCGGAGACAGGAAGAATTATGAGGATTCCCATAATTTTAATTTAAAATTCTTTTCTCAGTTTTCAGAGTTAAAATCCATAAACACTCTCACGTCATGTAGGCTGACCTCTTCAGACATTGAAGGCTAGAAAACTCCAGCTACTTTACCATTTTTACTCAGTAAACTGCATACCTACTTCAGTTTTTTCCCAACTTATATGTGTAAGGATCTCATTAGCTCTTTTTGGCTACAAAAATTACATTAGAATATTGTTATACAGCATCTTCTTGTGCTTACTCCTTAAGTAATTTTCACCCTCTACTTTTCAGTTACCAGTGTCCCATTTCACAGACACAATTTGCTATCCATTATCTGAAGTTTATAAGGTGGCCTTTGACACTTTTTGTTTGAATCATTCAAATTTAAAAAGTGCCCAGCTCTTCTATTTATTTGTTCTGTCCTCATCATTGTATTTGTCACTTGAATAGTGTTTGAGTCATGTACATGTTTTGTGATCAATGATTTTATATTTACTTATGTAACACCAGTGTAAACATTGAATAATTTCAGGTTGACTGTCAGTTGTTGGATTTTACAAGAAATTGTAACATATGATAGTTATTCACCAGCAATGATAATACTAAGGTCTTTCAGTTAGTTTTTAAGTACATGTATAAATTGCTCTGTAGGGTTGGAAAGTGCTTGTTTCTTTAGTCAAATGAAATTGAATCAAATGTCTTACTGAACTGTAATCTTTTAAAAAAATTAGTGACTATTTGTTTTTCAAGATCTGTTTTTCAGAAAAGCAATATTGTTGGCCTGAGCTACCACATTCACTTTCCTTATTCTTTATCAGTTTAATGCTGTGTTATATTTTCCATTATTTTGTCTGTAATAGAGACTGCTCAATCCAAGTGACTTGCATCCTCTTCTTTTCCCTTCTTAAATATTTGTACGGTATCAACCCTGGTAGCTGCTTCAGTATTAATCAGCGAGTCAGATTCTTATTCTGCTGTATCATTTACTGGGTAAAAGTTAAATGAGCCTGCACATTTAAAAATGTTTGTCCTTGAATAGATGTAGTTTAATATAATTCCTGGTTATTAATAGACTGGAAAAAAACTTATTTCCTGTAAATTAATTGCATTATCATAGTTATTTTCAATAACTAGAACAAAAATTCTTACTGAACACTTTAACCTTTATTTTAACATTATTAACAATTTCCTCATCTCCATCAAGTAAATAGCTATATTGTTGATCAGTTTGCTACGTTTCAGTACACTTAAAAAAGTGTTCTATTGTTCTTTGTTTTTTTCCAAGCCATGTATTTTTTCTTCATGTCCTCAGCTTCTTTTCACCTCTCTGCATGGTTTTAGATTTATATAGATTACTCTCTGTTTCCCTATTGTTCTGGGCTCTTAGATATTACTTTTTTATTTCTGCTTATTGTTTTATTTTGACAGTGAATGAAGAGGTTCTTTTGTCAAAGTCTGATCCTCTTTCATCATTGTGGGATGACTGGAAGCATGCCTTCCATTTAGAAGTAGTCCACCAATATGACTGATCCTTTAAGTAGTCGAAAGCAGGTTGAGGCTGTGTATCCAGAGGGCTCATCTGATCTGGGAGTCTCTATCAGTGTGCCATGACACCACACATTAGTTAGCCCTTTAGATGCCTGATCCTTTTGTAAAATTGAGAATCTTTAATACGAGGAGAGATTAATTTGATTCCATCTGTTTTTATTAAATGGTAAGATATGGGCTCTCAGCCCATAAGCTTTTATCAGTTGCTTTTAGTGAGGTTTTATAGTTGCTGTAAGCCCCCAGAAAAGAAAATAACAGCAGGCTGATTCCAGAAGTGCTGGCCTTGCCTTTATGACAGTGGCACAGATGTGGTGCTATAATCTTTATTTCACAGCTTCGACTGACCTTTGCACACAGATGCTGAAAAAGAATCAATTTTACAGATCTTAATATCTCGTGGAAGGAGTTCTCCTCGAGTCCATGTTTTTATTTCATACTAATTAGTGTGAAATAATTTAGTTGCAGTTAAGTGGAGACAGAATTGTTTCCCGTAATGGGCTTTCTTTCAGTGTCTTTAAATACCATACGTTTTTGTGGGTAACTAGTCATAGACTAATCTCAATTAGGGATGTCACTGACAGTGAAAAATATTCCTCAGTTATAGTTTAGTGTTTCTCTCCCATCCTCTTCTAGCATAAATTAGAAGATGGCTTCAAAGCCTTTTTTGCAGCCAGGTCATACATTTCTGTTGGGTATGTGCAGCGATGCATTTTCTGAGATTTTTACCTGTATTTAAAGTTGAGCTACGTGGTAGATATACATCTTTATGGGGTGAAGTGTTGTTGTTAAGTATACTGCCCAGATAACATACTAGATGACCTGTAAAATAACAAAAGGTCCAATCCACTCTTTCCCACTCTGTTAAGATTTTGAACACTTTTTTTGCTGAAATTTAAAATCTCCAAAAGGACCTCTTACACACTTCCCTTTGAGGTACTGGAATCCCCTTGCTCAGTAGATAGTTAGAGGTTGTTGAGTCTTTGTCTTTCAATGAAAACATATAAACTCTCCCATCATCACCAGCTTTTCCTATCTTCCTCTCTGTTTGGTTTTATCATACCTTCACTTCCAAGCCTGTCCTTATTGCAGTCAGAGGCTTTTGCCTAGAAAGATGATGAGAACAGCATATGTTGGATGTTTTCAAATATGATCGCACATGACACAGCAGCAGCATCACACCTTGCTTGCTACAACTGTAGCATCACTTCGTTATGCAAAGAGACTCTTTAAAAAGCAAAGCAGAACCAGGCAGTTAGCAGAGATGATGGCTATGCTTACACCAAGTATTTCAAAAGAAAATCTAATTGGACTATCAGTAGAGCAGAATCTCTTTAATTATGGCAGAAATTGTAATGAAATCAAGAATGAAAAGGGCTTCCTGAGTCTTTTGTTAAAAATAAAAATCCCACAATCTAAGCATAATGATATTTCAAACAATATTAGTCCAGGTGGTCCATAACAATTTATTTATATAGTATATCTTCCCCAGTCAGACTGCATCATGGGCAACTCCAGGTTGGGAAACATGTATTTGAGACCATTCTGGGCATCCAGCTGGTCCAAAATGGGTACATTTTTATACTGCTAAACTCTTATAGAATCATAGAATCATAGAATCAGACGGGTTGGAAAGGACCTCGGAGATCATCAAGTCCAACCCTTGATCCAACCCCACTGTGGTTGAGTGGTCAGAGCCAAACTGATCTACTGAGAGTGATCTCTGGTCCTTGCTAGCTGAACATGGTGCACAGGAATTCAGAAGGTATTGGCTGACCACAGTCAAAGTCGTGGTAGAGTCCCATTCTAACAAATAAATGTTATAGACCATCAAGTCACACGGCTTGGTACTGTTTAATTCACTAATATCAACTTAGTCTTTGGGGGTGAAGGGACAGGGCAGTGTACTGTGTCCCTGAGCAAGCACTTTGATACACTTGTATTTAATGATGAAACAAAATTATCATGCCTAAGTTACCACTAGTGAACCTTTTGAGCCTCTCACTACAAAGATGACATTGCGGTGCTGGAGCATCTCCAGAGAAGGGCAGTGGAGCTGGGGAAGGATGGAGCATAATTCTGATGAGAAGCAGCTGAGGTAGCTGGGGGCATTTAGCCTGAAGAAAAGGAGGTTCAGGGGGACGTTGTCACTCTCTACAACAGCCTGAAAGGAGGCTATGGAGAGGTGAGTGTCGATCTCTTCTCCCAGGTGACAAGTGACAGGCCCAGAGGAAATGTCCTCAAGTTGCACTAGGGGAGCTTTAGACTGTATATTAGGAAAAGTTTTGTCACTGAAAGGGTTATCAAGCATTGGAACAGGTTTCCCAGGGAAGTGGTGGTATCACCCTGCCTGGAAGTGTTCAGAAGACATGTGGATGTGACAGCTGGGGACATGGTTTAGTGGTGAACATGGTGGTGCTAGGTTAGTGGTTCGACCTGATGACCTCAGAGGTCTTTTCTAACTTTAACGATTCTATAATTCTGTAGCCTAGAAAGACTTGTAAGAGTTATAAGAGTAGGGGTCTGTATCCCTGCTGCTAGTGTGGTCAGTCACTTAGGCAAAATTTTGCCATTGGATTCACTGTTATTTTCTATTCATATTGCAGAGGTAGTGGAGAATTGTGACACCTCTTTTTTATTTGGGAGAACAAACAATGGTGTATGCTTTATCACATCCCTGATCCTCCCAGAGCTGGCTACCACGAAACTAGAAAATCTGAGTTCACACATGCTCAGTAGGGTTATATTTAGAGTGCCGTAGCAAAATTGTCTGCACCAAGTGTATTCCTTCCCTTTCCAGCCCCCTCCTGCTGCTACCAACCAAGCTGCACATATGGCATCCCTAGAAAGCAATTGAACATGCTACAATGCTGGAGTTGCCAGGGTTGAGTGGCAATTTTTGTGCAATTGTTCCGCTCAGCATTGGGCCAGTGGAAAAAAAAATAGCCTGTGATGAGGGAATTAAAGGCTATTACACAGTACATATGCATACAGGGTCTAATGCAGAATCACACAAGCAATCTTAATTCTGTTCTTTGCTCACTTTTGAGTGCTTGGCTTGGTGAACTTTGAGGTTTTTTTAGGAAATTCTTTTTTTAGGTATAATTAAAGATGCCTGTAGGTCTTTTTAGGAGAACACTGTGGGTTGCATTTGCTAGCACTTGCTTTAATCTATGTGCTGAATTTAGTTCTAAGTCCAAGGGAACAAATCATCAGGTTGTGTTAAGTTTTGTTATTGAGAGAGCTTTTCACACTGATCTGAACTTTTCACTTAGATTTATAGCATCTGAAAGTATTGTGCTGGATTTTGCTCATGGTCTCTGGACAGAAAAAAATTATTGTGCCATTAATTGTGCTGTGTCACCCACTTTATCAGCTTCTCCAACTGTGGATTTGTATCCATTTGCTGAGGTTTTGTACAGGAAAAAAAAAAAAAAAGGGGGGATTTTTTTCCCCCCTCTCCAAATCAACTGTTGGAACAATCTGTTTTTCTAGTATATGTGAAGAAAAAGTAGAAAATAAATTTAAACATCCTGAGCCTGCTTTAAACATATCCGTGCTTTTGTCATCCAAAGCAACTAAAACAATGAGATGCTCCTGAACACATGTGTAGATTAAATTTTTTCATGTCTCTTCAAATAGTCACAAAGCTGCTAGGATTCTGCTTTGGAGCTCAGTTTTGACAATGCTGATGAACACTCTGTTTAAATCTACAAAATGTGTAAATTTGTACTGATTTTGAAGTACCTCCAGTATTCTCTTAAGTCACTAAATTTACTCAGGCTAAGTAAAGCTCAAGTTAAACCTGTGCTTTGGACATCAAGGGATTCTGAGAATGTAATTTTGTAATTTTTTTTGCATCAACTAGCACAGCCCAACTGGGGCTCCAGTGCTATGAGAATGTGCAAAGGTGACTAATAACACTAATGCAGTTTTCAGAATTTTCAGTAATTTTTTTTTAGGATTAAAACACAAGCAGTGATCTCAAAGACATTTACTTGTCTTACCGTAATAAAATCATGTTTGTGTTCAGAAGGACGGATGAGCAGGCAGCCATCCGAGAGATCAGCTCACATGTTAGATTCTACAGCAATATTTAGATCTGAAGGTTTTAAGTGGAATATTTGTTTTAAACTCTGATCCCACCTCTGTTGTGCTGGGGTGTTATTAGAAGACAGATATTCATGACTTTTGCACAGCAAACTGTGATAGTTTTTTTAGACTTTGGGCAAACTATTATATTAATTTTGTAAGGCAGGTTTTTTAACCATTAACAGGTTAAGATAACAAGGAAGGAAGCATGTGAGAGCTGGTTGATATACCTATATAAATTACACCCTTTTTAATTAGCACCTCGCAGTTTATATGTGTGTAATGAAAGGGCATTTGTTAAATATACTGTCCACAACAGGCTAGCCCAGAATTTTAGTAAACATGAAGCAGGATAGAAGGCCCTTTCGTAGAGCTGCCTGTCCTCATTTCTCTAATTGAAGTGAGTACCCCAATGGGAAAACCATTATTTCTAATATTACATGCACAAATTAAAACTTCATTTAGAGGTATAGTGGGACCATCTTATAATTGACTTTGATCTTGAAGAAATATCTCAGTAATATTTATGGTAATGTGGTCTCTGCCAGAAAGGGTATCCAGAAGGGAAAATATTATTTTTTTGAGAAAGGCCTGAGAATGTGTAACACCAAATTCCTTAGAGCTGTGAGGACTGAAATAAGTTTCTTTGGTGCAGTAAGCTACCTAATAACAGCCAAGTGTTGCCAAGGTCCATCTTTCAACTTCCTATTCTATTTCAAATTTGTGTCGATGGCGAAGGAAATTACCGATGATATTTAAGCAGACAACTCCTTGGATAAGCCCTGCCATGTTTATGTCAATTTTTTTTCTATAGATTGATACTTAAAAAAATCCCCTTTAAAATAACCATAAAAATATTTAAATATACCCATTTAAAATTGCATTTTGCCTTTCCTGGAAGAAATTACAAGCTACTGTAGCACTGGAGGGGCTGGTGATCATCTATTAGCTGTTTGAATGGACAGGCAATCAGTTGAAAGTCTTTGATCCCCAGGGGTAATTAGGAAGACATTGAATAGAAAGTGCTGACTCTTTGCATTGAACAAACATTGAGCTTAACTGCTTTATTTTATAGTGTCTTTCTAGCCACTTCCTTGAAGGTTTCAAAGAAATGTGATGCTTCAGCTGGAAGACTTTTTTCTTCCCTATTAAGAGCAATTGGGAGCTAAATTAAAATATAAAGTGTTCTCCTAAGAAGAAGCTAATACTGTTTCGTAGACCATCTGCTTCTGTCTTGGAAATCATTGATACAGCTCTTCAGTAGGGAGGGGTCAAAGAGTAACTAGTTAGTGTTAAATCAAAGCTAGTAACTGTGTTTGCAGCCAGGACTTCAGGTGATTAGCACAATGCTGTTTTCCCAAGAGGCAGTTCCCACTCTGCTGGCAAAATTTTAAGAGGTAGGAGATTCCCCATCATTGGTATTCCTCCTTTTCACACGGTGATTTTGACTGAGGGAAGGAGGAGATGTGAATTATCTCTGAAAAGGTTGCATCTGGTACTTGCTTAGTTTGAGCTCTGAACGTGGAGGAAGAGTTGGGCAGCAGGCATGATCCCAGGTGCATGAATGTATCCTGTAGCATTTGTCTGTACTGAGCTGGCTGTGAAGGCACCTGGCTCTTACTTTAGGATATTTGAGGTCCTAAAAAAAACCCACAAACAACCACAGCACAGCTTTTGCTCTGTTTTATCTTCAAAGTCCTTCCTCCTAACCCCTTCACCCAAGATGGGTGGATATAAATTGTCCAGTTTTCAGGATGAAGCAATTGGAGCCCAGCCCAGCAAAGTGTCTTCAAACCCAGTCTGTGAAGGAGGCTTGTAAACCTTTTTTTCTCATTGATGGTGGATCATTGAGCAGTCAGGAAGGGAGGCAAATGGGGAATTTACAATAGTGAGCATTACCCTAAGTATCCCTCCTGTTGGCTTTTTTATTTTTCTTAACTATTGTTCTTGTGTCAAATAAATCAACAGGCCAGGAAGCAGAGCCATAGGATCTCCCAGCCATAGGATCTCCCAGCCACAGGCTGAGTGTCTTCACTTAAACAACATGCAATCAAGCTGCTTTTTGGGCTCCATTTCTCTGTGACCTGTTAATTTTACTAACTGTACAGCAACCCTAATCCATCTGGGTTGTGGAGAGCACCTTGTGCCAGATTCTCTGTTCCCACATGGCTACAGTCCCATCCTGGTGTGCAAGCTCACATTCCTTTGAGGAGAGGATGATTTCTGAAGTCAGGTTTTCCATTCCTTGAGTGAGAGTTTTAAGCCACGGAAGGAAAGCATTTACTTATAGGAAGTAATTTCAGACACTAGAAACAACACAGAGCATTGTACAGAGTTTTTGGTTTTAAAGTAACTGCCAAAGTCCATGCAAGAACTGGCCTTGCAGGACTCCCTCTCTCCTTGCCCCACAATGGCTGGCTGAGTGCCCCGGGTATGTACATGTAAATGATGTGAACTCATGATACTACGAACCACTGGGATCTCTAGATTTCTGTTCCAGATCTGTGAACCCATTAGGTATTCAGGTGTTAAATCACTGCAGCACTTAAAGTGTCCCATGCCCTTAGATGAACAACAGCTTGGATCAAACTGGTCCGTGACTTGAGCATACAAACAAAGAGAGCAAGTGCAACATACTGCATCCAGCTTGCTGCTTTTGTCCTCTTCCCAAACCAGTAGGGTCATAGAGCCCTTCAGTCCTCAACTCTCATTGTGTTGGTATGTTCTACCATGCTAGGACACGGAAGTCTTGTCCAGCACGTGGAACAGCAGTGTAAGAGAAAAACAAACAGTTTGATTTATTTTTTTTTTAAATGTTTGTTTTACTGTTTCCTTTCTCCTTAATCTTGTGTGCCTCTTCCATGATTTGTTCAAGATTGACAAACCAGTGATTATTTCATGCTGAAAGGCTCCTTTTCATAACATTGAATGTCACGAAAATATGATTATTTCTGCAACAGTCAATTCTACCACTTCTACAGAAATCATATGATTTCAGTGTACAGAGAGACAGTTATCCAGATAATTACAGTCAAGTTTCTTCCAGATACAGGAGTGAAAACAATACATTTACTTGAGTCAAAATTAGCCCTGAGTAATTCAGTGGTGGAATTCAGCTTTTTTTCAATTAGGAGAAAAAGCGAAGCTCAGGTATCATTTTAGAGGCATCATTTTAGAGAGTGTGTTATTTGAAGTCTGACTGTCAAACGTGAAGGTTAAAGAGGAATATGTAACCACCATGTATCTTACGCTTGTTTCCACACAAAGAGGGGAGAGCAAAGACACAAGCTGTATAAATGTCTTCTCCATCACTGAGCTCCAGCTGTTTTTCCTATTCCAAATCTGTTTTACTTTTTTATTTCGATTTCCTTTGCTCTTTCTGAACGTTCTCTCATTCTGTATTTCTTACCATACTCCCCTTTCTTTCTTGTTTTTATTCTTCATTATAGTATCAGTCCCTCTCAGCTGTTCCTTCTCACACTTTTCCCATTTTCTCCTTTCCCCATGCTACACTGGGGGGCTTTGGAAAACCATTCTCCCTCCTAGGAGTGGTCTTTTGGCTTGTGTTGGCTTTGGCTTTGTTATCACCAGCACAGTGAGGTGCTTATAAAAACCACTGGAGTAGTGGAACCAAACTTTTTCAGATGGAGCCCAGTACCAGTGCGGCTGAGCTGCAGAGGGTGGAGGGGCCATGCAGAGAAGCTTGGCTTTTCCAAAACACGTATGCTCCCCCATGTTATTTAAGCAAATATTGTGACATCTTCACACAAATGTGGATTCAAAACCTGAAGTATTCTTAGTGCAAAGAAACTGGATAGGTTTTTCAAATGAGAAGCCCAGAAGACTTTCTGTCTTGCCTCCATGCCCCTGATGCTCTTCACTTGCTCTAAATCCAGTCTCACTTTAGTGATCATTAACTTGTTTTGTTGAGCTTCCATTCTGAAAGATTCCTTGTTCATTGTTCAGGGCGAGATCAGTTGTTAGCTGGGAAACAGTCACTATTTTATTCGTTCCTTACATTATGTAGCAGCTTTGCCGGAGTGAGGAATTGGCAGGCCAGCAGTGGTACCTGCAGGACTTTGCTCAGAGAGGACAGGGGAGAAGGCAGCAGAGCCTGTGAGCTGCTGTGAGAATGCTTTTAACAAACACTATCGAAGCAGCTGGTGGCTTCAGCTGTAGCCTTAATTTCAAGCATCGTAATTGATTGGTTTGGTTATTTATTACACTTAGCTTGCAGCTTTGGGCAAAGCAACAAGCTAATAAAGGGCCAGGAGTTTGTTTTTCAGTTTTTTTTGCTGACTGGTATGGTTTCTGGGGGTCTCATATGCTTCAGTAAGCATGTCTTGTCTTTTCTTCTGCCTGTGATCTATCACAATCATCTGCCTCTCTCTGCTAGCCCCTTCACTCTATCAACCTGTCCCAAGAGATGTCCATTTTGTTGACCATGTGAATTATTATCTTTGTTTGTCCTTTTTCATCCTAAATGCTGTACCACTTCCTTTGTTCTCTGATCTGCTGAGTAAGTTTTTTTAACTTCAGTGTTTTGCTGTCTCATGTTGGCCATAATACAAAGATACCTAAAAGCCTGGGTTTCTTCAAAACATACTTGGAAAGAATGTTTCTCTCTATTTGGCTTAATAGTATCAGCTTATGCTGATTCTGGCTTGCACAAATAGCTATGGAGTAGGAATAATGCAATATAGAAAGTGATAATAAGTTAAAATCAAAATATTCATGATCCTGAATATTTGATTCCACCAGTATGAACTTTGATTTATTTGGATGGTTAAATAGTCCAGATGATGCTAAACTGTTTGCAAACTTTCTTTGTTGAAGTGAATCTGGGTTCAGCAAATGAACAACCAGATCACACTGGTGTGGTTGAAACGCTGAACTCAGCAAAGTAATCAAACCCTGAAGGGACTGGAGTTTGGCGTCCTTTTTGTTTTCCACCAAGAAGGGAGCCAGAGGTGATGTAGGACTGAGGATAAGGTGATTTATTCTGCCACAGAAAATTCTGTTACCCATTCAGCACATTTCAGGGCACTTTTTGCTTGCAATTAGCTATAGTGGAAAGGTTGTGCAAGTCAAAGCTTTAATGTCAAAACGTAAGCATAATGGACCAGAGGGCCCAGATGCCTTTATAGCACCTAAGTTGTTGGTGCTGAAACACCCCAGAGAGGATGCAGGGTTTGCCCTAAGTATTGTTTCCATTCCGAGAGAAGGCAGACAAAAGAATTTTATTCTCCACGGGAAATAAAACCAAAGCTTCTGTAAAGAGCCTGTCATGGGGCTCCCTAGGCAGTGAAAGCTATATGGTATTTTACAAAAGGGTACACTTTAATAATTGTTAATTGCAGAGTGCTCTTTTAATACATGCGAAGTCTTCAATATCTGAATGTCTACTTCAGCATCATGTTGGGGAGGGAGAGGAAAAAGGACATGGGGTCTTTGACAAGGGCATTTACTCTCTGTCAGCCACATTGTATATCTAGCTGAGCAGAGGGAGGAAAAAAAGCCAGAGAAAATGTCCACAATGGGTTCCATTGACCTGGAGACTGAGAACATCAGGAATCTCAAACTATTTTTACAGCTGCACTTTGCTTTTAGAAATGTTAACACTTTGAAGTGTATGATTGTGCCTCTAAATCCATGGTTCCAGGGCTTTTACCTGATTATGGTCCATCCTTTTTTTTTCCCACAAGAAAGAACTTTGCATCAATTTAGCACAGAACCAGGTTGTTTTTTGTCTCTCCTAAAACCTTTAAACAACTGTGTGCGTCAACAGTTGTACACATCCTGAAGAGATGTAAAGACACAAAACATCCAGTGCTTTTACTACTTATCACAAGTATGGCAGTGAGATGGAGCAAGAGGAGAAATGAATCTTCCACCAGCTTGCCAATCAGACACTACTGATATTTGGAGGATAGTAATGAAATCACTTAATCAGGTGGTTTCCTGATAACATACCTGCTACCCAAGTGTGTTACCAAAGTAAATCAGACTCTTTTCTTGTTTCAGGTTGGCTTTTGTGGTTATTGCCTACACGTAGCAGAAGTTGCATGATATCTTTCTGCCTTATAGGTAGCAATATTTATAGGCTTTTATTTTGTGCTTAGAAACATCAAAACAGAAATCCTGAATAGAGAACTAGCTCTGAGCTTTTGCACTCCATATTCTGCATTTTTATTAAACCACTTGGTAATCAAGATGCTATTCAAACAAATCTCTGTTTCTCAGATTTCTGCACTTTTGTGTGCATGGTGGTCATAGAAATCTTTCTCATGGATCATCATTGGAGACCTTCCTACAACCTTTCAATACTTAAGAGGGAAAGACGTAGAGCTTTAAGGTCCCTTGCACACCAAACCATTTGTGATTCTTTGATTCTGTGATCTATATGATGATGGGATCAATGTATGCAACAAGCTGTTGCTTTAGACCAAATCTAAGACAAAAGATAACATTAATATTAGCCTTTTGACTCTATATGACAATACAGTATCTATGTTACAGATAATTCTGTCATATTTTCTAAGTTGGGACACTGTAAGACACTTTTCAAACATTTATGATTGAATGATGACATGGAATGGTTGATTCACTTGCTCAGTTGGATGGATAATGTGCAGAAAAGCTGTAGCACTTCCAGACTACCAGTTCTGTCGTTACACTGAAGCAAGATGTTCCCTTCTTAACACATTTCCTGTCGGGTATTTTATATGCATTTTAATGCCTGGAAGAAATGTTCATAGTTTTTTCTCTGCACCCAAAACAATGTTGAGTTTTTCACCTTCATTTGCTTGCAGTAAATAATGATCTACTTTAACAAATTCCTCCTAAGGAGAGGAGAAGCAGCAATGTCCTTTTGGGGAAACAGTGGCCTTGCAATGTGTTCCTAAAAGTCAGTGTGGCACTTAGACAGGGCAAGTCAAATGGTGTTGTGAAAAAAGCAAACCACTGGCTCAGTTCTTGCCCGAACCAGGAATGCCCAGTATAGGCTCATGCAGGTCACAGTAACATGAAGACATCTGATAGATGGAACTGGATTAAGCACTTAGAGCCAACAGAAGCATCTGGCCTGCTTGCTGTCTGGGATTGCCAGAGTTTAGAGGAGTGAGCAGTACAGATTTTGTCCTGCTTGGAACTGCAACCATCTGTTATGGTAAAATATGGGAACTTGCATGCTCATAGCACCTAAGCCCTTGAGCTCTCTAACAGCTCTGCAGCATCTGGGTTACACTCTGGTCCTTGGAGAGGTCCAGCCTGGATGGAGTTCTCGGGCAACAGCTAGTACTGAGCTTACAACAAAAAATGCTGACAGGGAGGTGCATGAAATGCCTGCTAGAGCTTCTGAACCTGTGAGCATTAGGTAAATGAATTAACACACAATTGTATTTTAATGCCTTAACAAGTTAACTGAGTTAGTCCTTTAATCTGCTGTAGTTTTCCTTTCTGTGTAGTAGAAAAAAGCTAATTCCTACCTGATGAGGTTTTATGAGGTTAATAGCTACGAAGTGCCCAGGCACTCTGATGATGAAGATACTATGCAATCACAGCAATGCCAAATGCTTGATGCAAATTCCTTGCTCCTGGTCTGATATCCTCTCTTCCCTTGCACAGTTTCTCTACTAAGTAAATACACTCCTTTCAGATGAAAGTACTCGTGCCTCTGCCTAAAGTGTCCTGGGTGAATTACCAGTTGTGTTGCTAGCATTCCTTCTTAGTATACATACCCGATAAAAATGACTTTTGAAGAGGTCCTCAGGAGACCTTCCTTGCTGTTTTTCCTTGCTGTTTGGGAGTTTTAGGAGAGTATTTTCTTTCTTAATGGTTGAGACTGTTATCAAACCCAGTCCCCGCTTACATGGTAAAAGGAGAGTTTTGCTCTCATTCTGTTTTGTGGTGTTATAGTTGTGCAAAGACAACCTTAGTTATGTTAGTAAATGATAGGTGACCTAATTGGGACTGAAGTGGAAAAAATCACATATTTTGCTAAATTGCCTAAACATGCTGTTTCGAAGAACTAGTCAGATTATTTTTCTCGGATAACTCTTGAATAGATTGTTCCTGATGTATAGGTTTAAATAAACTAACCACTTGTCCCTAACAGTGGTTGACAAGCTCAGGTATATTTTTGTGAATAAAAAGAGAACCAGAGGCCATGGAAATGCTCTGTTTCCTTGCTGATTCTGTTTATGTTAAATGGCTGTGATGTTAGTGCCATTGTGAAGTTTCTTGGAGAAATTATAGTGTAAAATATCAAGGCTTTCCCTTAAAAAAGAAATGTCATTCCAAATGTAGCAAATATCGGATCATTTAGCTGTGTAGAGCCTGAAGCTAAGCTGGATACTGATTGAGTATGAAATGTTTATGTTTGGGACGGAAAAACTGATATGGGAAGCCACATTCTTTTGCTTTATATTTGCAAGGGGCAAATATTAGTTGTATAAGCATATGATTTCCATACTCCTCATAAATGTGTTTACTTTCTAAGTAGTCTGTCTTGTTCCTTAACTTCATTTGTCTTTATGTAATGCCTTGAAATAGATTCACTTGTGCACTGGATGGCTTTTCTTGGCCCAGAAACCTACAGAGAGATTTTACCCTGACATCACACAAACCTAAATGGTGATGCTTGCTGTCAAATCTCAAGGACTGATCTTTTATCTGAATAGAGGAAGCTGAGTTGTACCAAGGAATGTTCAGACATAGTCACTCGCTTTTGTGATGCAGAGCACAAAGGCATGTGTGCAAGGGGGATCTTAAAGTGCCTTAGTTTTTACTTGGTCTTAACAGGAAAAACTGTCAGAGATGTTTGTAAGAGCTTCTGTGTCTAATTGATGGGTGAAAAAAAAAAAAAAAAGAACCTAAATAATACACTGTGAATATAGCAAAACAAACCAGAGTGCAGTTCCCTGGTATTTACTGGTATGTTGAAAATAATACTCCTTGTATTTCTCTGTTCCCCACATTACCACCCCAGCCTTGGGAACTTTCTGAAACACTGTGCCTGGTTATGCTTTCCTGCAGACCATGAGTCAGGAGTGGATCTGCTGGAAGAACCTGGGTAGATTGCTACAGGTGATCTAAAATGAGTTTAAGTGGGTGGAAAGACCTAGGCAACTTATATGGTAGAAGCAGCAGGGGCTGTCCAGTTACATTAATCCCATTCTTGTCCTAAAGCAATGACCACTAATAACGCAGTGGAATTAAGATTTAGAATGTGCCCCTGTAGTTCTGAAACTCTCCCAAACAGAAAAAGATGACTTTTCTCATTGCTCACCACAGCCATGCACCTGTTTGGCCTAAACTGGCACCTGCAGCCGATGGAAGGGCAGATGTATGAAATCACGGAAGACACAGCCAGCAGTTGGCCAGTGCCAACGGACGTCTCCTTATATCCTTCGGGGGGCACAGGGTTAGAGTTACCTGACAGGAAAGGCAAAGGAACCAGTGAAGGTATGGTTGGTGTGTGTCCATGTTGTAAGTCTTCTGTCTGCCTCTAAACTCCAGCCATCCAATCTCATGTTCCATTACCCTCAATGCTGCCATCAGCAGGTGCTTTTCCAGTCTTACATGTCTAAAACTAGTAATTGTTGGTCTTGTTTCCATACATTTCTAAGTTTTGTACCCTTCTGATGTCCACTAATGCAATAAAACCGTGTGAAACCCTCCCCACACATTCAAGGCATTCTCAAGGTGAAGCCATCTGTACCCTATCTCACAGGATACAGAAGGCCATCATGAAAACCCTACCTGGAGGGGCTGTTTTCATGGGAAAACATTGTCTCTTGAAAGTTAAATGATTCCTGGAGTACTGGATCAAGCTTTCTCTGCAGCAGTACAAAAATACTTCAGTTTGCCTGTTTGTTGACACTGAGTAGCAGATGTTTTGAAGACCAAAATACTTGTTGAGAACTACTACACTGTGAGTTTTGGCACTCCAGAGTTGGACAACTCTTTGCAAAAGTAGCCGGATAAAAGGCCTAGTTTCCACAACGTATCACAGTGTTGACAGAAATTAGTAGCAGCTGGTGCGTCCTAAATTCAACAGCACCTTATCCAGCAGCTTTACATATTAGTGTGCTTTTTTTAGAGGCAGCAGTGCCAAAAGTACCTGTAAGCTCTGCAAAGTTTTATCCCTCCCTAGACTGAGCTGGAGTAATGAGAAATTCTAATTTTCAGAAAGCCTTTTTGTTTGCGTATCAAGCTTCTCTATTCAAAGTTAATATATTTCAGTAAAAATGAAGTAATTGGCTATTTTTGGTAGTTATTTTGGCGGAAGAAGTTTTGGGGACACATAAGATCTATGCTACTGTTCCAGCAACTCACTCAAAAGTTTCCGGAGTGTTTCCTAGGCTTTGGCTGAGAGCCTGTGTTTACATCTAAAATGTAAATTAATTGTAGTATTTTTTTTATAAGATCTTATCTGTATTTATTAGTTCAAATAAAGGCCATAATTATGTGTGTTCCTTAAAACAGTGTATTTACTGGTAACTGATGGCTGCCATCAAGTTGCTACAAGGAAAAATCAGCTAAGCAGGTTATTCTCAGCAAACTTTACTAGACAGTGCAGCAAGCTGCAGACAGCCCTGCTGTTGTATTCAAAAATACTTCATGATGTATCTTTTTTTTTTCCCCTCTAACTTGCCATATGTTTCATTTTTGAATCATCTAGCTTTGATCTGTCCATTTCCTTTTAAAAGTCAAAATGAAAATAAATGGATGTATCCAAGAGTGCCCTCCAAGTGAAAGACCTCCACTTGATTTTATTTTCAGGCATGTTTGCAGTAACATGAGTAGAAGTTTTGATTGCTGCTCTGTTAGAAGAGAATACTGGGAAACAGCCTAGTTACAGCATTGGAAGACCCCTCAAATTAGTACTTCATATAGATATTAGAAAATCCGTAGGCTTTAGAGGAAAATATCTTGTCCTGACTAAAAAAACACATCAGGACAACATCTTTGTTGCAGGAGTGACACTGTCCAGCCTTAAAAAGCAGCTCTCTCCTCATTACGTGGCCATATAACAAATTCTGGACTAGCAGTGTTGCATGGCTTGTATTCTAAACCATAATGTATGTGATTGAAATTTATTTTAAAAAGAATTGAAATGTATTTGAAAGTCTTCTGGATCAGAATGAAATAGGCTGCAATGTGTTAGAACATCCTTAGAGCTGATCTGGATGAATCATTACCAATGTCTTGCCAGCTCTCAGTAACAGTCACTCTTTCTCATCTGTGTCTGTGCTCTAGCACAGCATTTACCTGTGTTTAAGCTCAACCCTGTTTACCAAAGCACTTAACCACATGCTTGCATTTAAGCATGTTACTAACTGCGATTGAAGTCAGAGAAATGTGTGTTCTTAAGTGTTTTGATGGGTCAGAGTACCTTCCTGTCAAAAATACAGATAGATTCAGCAAGGTCTGAAATAAAATAGTTCATTTTCATATCCAAAGAAATTAGGAGCAGTTGCTACGGCAACTAAAAAGTTCAAGGTAATGTGTGGAAAGAGCAAAGTAATTGACAGCTCAATTAAGAATTCAGACCTGAAGTTAATTTTAAGGAGTCAGATATTCTGATTAAAAGCCAATTTCTGATTAGAAGCTGAAATGGCTTTTTTATTGTAGTTTATAAAGTATCCAGTCCACAGAGCCTGATCTTACTGTAGGCTAAAACTGGTGAAACAGGGATGGATTTCAGGGACCAAGTTCAGACTGGTGAAGAGAGCAACACCAACCCCGGCAACATGATACAACAGCTCTTGGGATATCAGCTTCTCAGACATACAACTGTCCACCAAGAGGAGACATAAACTTCGCAATTGTGTGTACAAAAAATTCTTTCTGTAAGACTGCCTTTTGCAATCACAGAAGCATTTTTATTTGCATGAGCAAGCACTGCTCTCTGTACAGAATACATCCTGTGTTCATTTTCTCCAGCCTCTCGCTTGCATAGCAACATCTGTCATACTAAATTCTCACCTTCCCTTATTCACTCTGATGTACAATCTTTATTAATGAACATTCAGGGGGCATATAAAATACTTCATTTTTTCATCTGAGTGTCTAAGAGTCTATAAAACATGTCAGTAGTAATCAGAAAAATTATATACTTCATTTGAACCAAAACATGCGATGTCTTTAGCTCTTCTTTAATAGAATCCTCCATATTTTCATCTTACGATAATGCAATAAGAAGCTTTGCATGAAGACATGGGAACTGTTTCCTTTAATCCTGACAAATGCCAAATAAATACTATCAATCCAATTGATAAAGTAATTCTCTTCAGAATCAAGCTGATTTTCATTGAGCAATTGTAGTGTATCAGCACAGTGATTCGGAAGGAATGCCCATTTACCTAAGCTGCTTCTGATTATCTCCTTTAATATATACTTTGACTAAAAAAGAGTAAAAGACCAGCAGATTTCCCCCCTGTATTTATTGGAAAGTGATGAGCAAAGATAAATGAGGATCTTGTAAAATTAACAGTAGCTTTTTTTTTTCTTTGCACATTCATACAGCCTTTGTATATACATCTTTTGTGCTGGTATGCATAAAACTTCTGCCACAAGATAGGAGAGAAATGAAACATGCCATCAAGTCCTGCTCCAGCAATGTATTTAAGCAGTTGCTGACTTTAAATCAGTGGTTAGTATTATTGGAACCACAAGTTCTGCTCAGTTTTAATAAGTAAACAAAACAAAAAACCTCCATCCTTAATAGTTAATATGCATGTAACTTCTATATTGATTTTCAGAGATCAGCTAACAATTTACATCTGTTTCTCCTGGAAAATTTTTGTTGGGATGGTATGTGGAGAACTGTAATGAAATATTGCAATTAGTATTATATAACATTAAGTGAAACATTGTCATTTGAAACACTAAAATGCCATGTTCTACCAATCACCTCTTTCCACATGGCAAGTAAATTCTGAGACTATTTGACATGAATTCATGATAGATGGGAACAGATACTTTTGTTTCCCATTTCTCAAATGTAGACTCTGGAAGAAAAAAATTCTCAGTGTGATTTTCCTACAAAAGACTGTAAGTACCTGGAAGTTTCTGTTTCATTTTGTTAGACTTATTTGATCTGTGAAACACAGAGTAGTGTGTTGTAATGGCATGGAGAAGAGAAAACAAATATATTTGAATTTTCAAAATTAATAATTAGTTCTTGGTGGCATATTGCTCTCCTTACTAAAGCTGAAATGTTTCAGGTGATGCTACTGAATACTTTTCAATTAGCAGTGTCCTTAATAAAGGCTGCTAAGCAGTTGCCTTCTTCATTGTCCTTATGCCCTGCAGCTAAAGCTGTGACCACTGGCTATAGCACAGTCTGAAAAGGCATCATTATGGTATTTGATTTTTCATTCTGCCCCATGTTCCCTGGTCTTCCTTTGGGTCCAGATTTTTCAAAGCAGCCACCTGTTTTGAAAGCTGCGAGTCTATGAATTTCTAACCTGGAATTTCTCAGGTGTGTTTTTTAGGTGTACCAAGCTCCCTGCTGACTCCCTTGGACATTACAGCACATACTGATTCCATTTGAATACCCAGGCTTTCCAACCTGGTGGTCCGTTTGAGAAACAGATGCCTTCTGAAAGATAACGGATAATCATAGCACACTTTGCAGATTATACTGAAACCCAATTAAAACCTCTCACGTTTCTTAGATATTATTCAAGTGCAGGGCACAATTTCCTTTGTTTTTCTCAGTCCTTTTTTTTATTTACCTTTTTGTGCACTGTTCAATAAACTTCAAATACTGTTACCACTGTCAAGGATTAATTTAATAGAGAAACATTTTCCTTTCCCCACTCAGCATCATTCATGCTGCTGTTCTCCACACCACCATTCCTCTCTGTGATGTCTGTCTCACACTTACTACACTTCTTTTTTGTAAGTTAATGGTGACTTCTCATTCCTGAAGTTATATTTATTTAGGATATAATATCAGATGATTTATTCTTATCTTTGGAATGTAATTGCACGCTCTCTGATGATGTTACAATTTAAACAAAAGGCCATTTTTCTCCAGGTTGCTCTTCCCATGTTCATGTTTTCAAACAAAACAGTTACTGAAGCCAGAAATAACCCTGCCAGTTTTCCTCCCATAATCGTATGGATTGGCTAGACAAAGTTCTCAGAAGACTTCAGGACACTAATAGACTGTTTCTCAAGATCAGTGTCAGAGATAGCAGTATGATTGGATTACTTTCAGGATCTAAGACTAATTCAAGAATTTTGTTCCTGTGTTTTGGCAGGAAAGCCCAATAGTTTCTTTCCAGAGGACAGTTTTATAGACTCCGGAGAGATTGATGTAGGCAGACGAGCCACACAGAAGATCCCTCCTGGTATTTTCTGGAGATCTCAGGTGTTCATCGACCACCCAGTGCATCTGAAGTTCAATGTGTCTTTAGGAAAGGCTGCTCTGGTTGGCATCTATGGCAGAAAAGGACTCCCACCATCACACACACAGGTAATGGGACCTTATTTCGATCAAGTAATACTTGTCTTAAATTGTATGTTTGTATGGTGTATCATTTTATTTCATCTGTTTCTTTCAAGAATTTTTTGTGTACTTGCAAGATGTCAAAGATCCTTTATCCTGAGAAAAAGAATCAAGTGACAGTGGCAAAATTTAAATGCATTAATCTGGGGGGCAGTAGGCAGAGGCTAAGCAGGCAGTTGCCTAAGGCAGCAAGCTTCCAGAGGAGAAGGGTGTACTGGTACTGGTAGTCACTGAGGGTTACCAGGTGGTTGCTCCAAGCAGCATGGGATGCCACCTTCTCCATCCAGTGCTTTGCATAAAAGCAGCCACACTCAAATTGCATCTGAAAGAATTTCCTCTTCAACAGTTTCATGTGTCTCTCTTTCAGCCACTGCCTTTCCCCTCTCATGGTAAGAGCAGCAAGGTTGGTGACTCTCAGGGGAGCAAGGTTCACTTTTGCCTTCGATGCTGAAACTCCCAGAGCCTACCCCTTCACATTATGTATGTTGACTGTCAGCTTAGACTGACATTGGCTAGGGCCAAGTAATTAGTGTATAAGCAAAGAAAATCAACTTTACAGAAAGCCACTGACTCAGGCAGAAATCAAGATACAGGTATTATTCTATGGGACTGAAATGAAAGCAGATGTTTTTCTTAACACACCTTGACAAAAAACCACGTCAAGAAATCACTTTCTGGGAAAAGCTATAAAGAACCATTCCCTTAAGTAAGGATTTTATACGTTATTTTCTCTGCTTTCCATTTCAGTTTCTAAGCTGCTCTTAACCAGATTGACTAATACATTAGGGCATAAAACATTGGCAATGCAAAGTATCTTTCTCCCACTTGCATCAGCAAGTTATCAAAGAATTAGAAGGTTTATGTTAATGTATCTTACCCTTGCCCTCCACTATTAGCTGAAAATATTTGAGATTTATAGAAATACCCTGTCTTTACTTTCTTTGTGAACAAACAAATATGTTTATTACAATCTCTCTGGGTAATACAGTATTTTCTCTATATTAGCACACCTCGAACGTATTTATGTCAAAGAGGTGTCACAAATGTACACTTTCTCTGCCTACTTTTCTGCAGAATTAAAATATTTTGGTAGGATCAGCACGTCATAAATTCAGTGTCACAGTAATGCTGTTATTACCCATTTTTAATCAGTCTCTTTTCACGGAGAAATTCAAACATTTATAACTTAAAACTCCTGTGTTATTTGACTAAAAACTCAAGTCATGATCGCATAATACTAACTGCAGATCAGAAGTCTGTTTTGATTTTATTTGTTTATTATCAATCTAAAATTTTGCTATGGAACAGGAGTTACTACATGAACAGTTTCAGCTGTTCTAATAACAAATGTAAAATTTAACACCGTACCCTCAGGTTTACTGAACTTAAAATCTTCACACATATGAAGGCACATGAAGCTGTGTCAAGGAAGGTTTAGACTGGATTTTGGGAAAAGGTTCTTCATTGAGAGGGTGGTTGGGCACGGGAACAGGCTCTCCAGGCAAGTGTTCATGGCACCAAACCTGACAGAGTTCAAGAAGTGCTTGGCCAATGCTCTCAGGCACATGGTGTGTTCTTGGTGCTGCCCTGTGCAGGGCCGGGAGTAGGACTCAGTGTTCACTGTGGGGCCCTTCCAACTCAGGATATTCTATGATTCACTATACCCAATCACAGAAATGATTTAAGAAATTAACAAGCCTGAACCAACTTCACCATCACTGCTGATCTTCCTGTAACGTGGTTTTTGCTAGGATATTCTCAGTGATTTCTCAGTGTCAGGACCTTTTCCATTTAAATCAGTCTGGTTGCGTATCAGTTGAAGTCCCAGCTGAGAATGAATTATTGAATGTGGGACATGGCACATGTTTGTCAATATTACATGCTGGAAAAGGCAATACACTTGCTCAGAATCCTTATAAGTGCTCCTATTTGCGTAACCACTCGTTGAGACTTCCCAAGTGTATAGAAAAAATCATCATTTAGACCAAAAATGACCAGAGGGGCATTTTTCTTCAAACAATAAAAACCATGGTACCCTAATAGAAACAGATCACAAAACCCGCCCTGTTCTGAAGAAATAATGCAATGAAGCTTCAGATTATTGAATCAGTATTGATTTATTACTTTTTAATATTTAATTTAGTTTGTTAATTATCATTTTCCTAGATTAATTATTTTATAAACCTGCTGTTAATTAAAGCATTGTTTTCCTTTTATATAGTTTTATATGATGTTTAATCTCACCAAAATTTATTAGTCTGAGGAGTCATTAAATAGGTAACCTGCTTTCTCTGTTGAAATATTAAACTTGTCTCTCATATTTAATACATATTACACAAACCTCTTCTTTTCTTTTGCATAATCCAAAGTATCTGCTGCACCCCATAAAGTGAACCAATGAGTTATAGATTTCAAAATTTTTCAAGGAATTTCATAAATGAAATTTTGCAAAATGTGTGCTTAGAGCAGTTTACAGTACAGTCTCCACTAGAAGAATTTAATAAAGGGTCAATTATTTTTTCCCTAGCCTATTTGATGGCAGTAGTAAAGCTCCAGCTGATTATCAGGGTTTTTTTCTGAGTTACATAATAGGATATTTCTTCTGTTTCGATAATTCTTCTGCATTAGGAGCCTTAACATAGTTTATGCTGTTTCAGGATCTTTGAATTGATACTAAAGCTGTAAACCCCTAAAATATATTCCTGAATTTTTTAAAATATTTGTGGCTGTTTGACCCTGCCTGAATGTCGGGTGCCCACCACAGCTATTCTGTCACTCCCCTCCACAACTGGACAGGGGAGAGAAAAATATCATGAAAAGCTCATGAGTTGAGGTAAGGACAGTGAGATCACTCGCCAGTTACCATCACGGGCAAAACAGAGTTGACTTAGGGAATGTAATTAAATTTATTACTAGTCAAAATCAGAGTAGGATAATTGAGAAGTAAAAGAGATCTTAAAAACACCTTCCCCCCACCTCTCCCTTCTTCCTGCGTTTAAATTTATTCCGGATTCTCTACCTCCTCCCATCCAGCAGCACAGGGAAATGGAGAATGGGGGTTACAGCAATGTTTTTTTTTTTCCTTCCTAAATATGTTATCACAGAGGTGACAACTGCTACCATCACTCATGGGGTCACACTTAACCACTGTCGGGTCTGTCTTGGAGCCGACTGGAATTGGCTCTGTCTTGGAGAGAAAAGGGAAAGCTTCTAGCAGCTTTTCAAAGAAGCCACCCTTGTAGCCCCCTCACTACCAAAACCTGGCCATGCAAACCTAATACAATGTTTGAAGTCATATTTATACATGCTAAAATAACAAACCTATTCCAAATTCTCTTTGGGAAACTTTCTCTGGCTGTGGTGATCGTGTTCTCTTTGTGGTTGCCAACAACTGTCATCACTAATAAGTAGGAAGAAAAAGCAAGCTCCAACTTTCTTTAGTATTAGAAATAGATCATGCAGAAGCCCGAAATAGTTCATTGTTAACTAAAATCACATCTTCTCATTTTTCTCAACAAATCATAATAAAAGTTACACAATTTTGTTATGGCCTATTAGATTTAATCTTCCTAGATCGAATCCTTTTGTAAAACTCATTTTAATCTAGGCCAAATTTTAATAAATCATAAATTTTAGGGATTGGCCATCACAGCTTGTGGAGAGCATTTTTCCGTTTGTACAGTTTGAATTGATTAACATGGTATTTTATCTGTGATTTCCTTGCTGGCAGCAATTAATTGCCTATTAAAAATCTTTGAATGTATTAAAATGCAATAAAGCACAGTCCATTTGTGGCTCAATTAATATTTACAGCTAGTAACTAGTAACTTGGCAAAGTCACTAACATCTGCAACAGCATCTTGCAAATATTTATAAAAATAAACTTTTGCTTTTGGCAGGAAGCCCAAGTAAGCATAACCCAGATTGGACTGGAACAACAGCAGCTCACCGTACCTGAGTACCTTGAAATTGTTTTCATTTCACTGAGTTTAAGGGTCTACATCTAGTACGTAGCACAAAATGGATGCTTGTAAGCACAATCCATGGGACATTTCTTAGCTGTCCACTTTGGGATGAGGCAGGTTGCATCCTGGAAGTGTCTCTTTCTTTGCCTGCAATCCAGTGGTTCTAGAAAACTAATTCAGGCTGCCACGGAGATGTCAGCACTTGGTGAGGTGAACTTTACCTATGATTTCTGCAGTTACCTCTTAGAAATCTGGTCGAGCTGTTCCATGAGGCTCCAAAATGAAAATGGAAATAAGTAGGTTTTTCTCTTACTGGTTTTAACTTCTGCAGTTCACCTGGCCAATGTGTTCCTTAGTCAAACTCAGGTCCACTGAGATGTTCTCAGCACCCAAATACCACTATGATATCCTGTGTCACTGTCCTGCTCAGCTGTGTCAGTCATGTTCACACTAAAATCTGATGAGGCATCAGCCTAGGCAATAGCTCATGCTCAGAGTGGCTACAAATACCTGGCTCACAAAGTATGATTCAAACCAACCTCTCACCACTATCCTCTTGAATAATTCTATTATTTTCATGGAATCATAGAATATCCTGAGTTGGAAGGGACCCATCAGGATCATCAAGTCTAGTACCTGGTCCTGCACAGGGACAGCTCCAAGAGTCACACCATGTGCCTGAGAGCATTGCCCAAATGCTTCTTGAACTCTGGCAGGCTTGGTGCTCTGACCACTTCCCTGGGGAGCCTGTTCCAGTGCTAAACCACACTCTCAATGAAAAACCTTTTCCTGATACCTAATCTAAACCTCCCCTGAGTCACCTTCCTGCTGTTTCTTTGAGTCCTGCACTGTACCATCCCCTCCTCCTGATGATGATGTTGAAGACCACAGTGAGGTCTCCCCTCAGTCTCCTCTTCTCCAGGCTCAACAGACCAAGTGACCTCAGCTGCTCTTTACGACTTCCCCTCAAGGCCCTTCACCATCTTCATTGCCCTCCTTTGGACACTCCCTAATGGCTTAATGCCTTTCTTGTATTGTAGTGCCCAAAACTGCAGAATATAATTTATATTTACATTGTATTTTTTTTCAAAAGAGAAACTCTGTCTCTAGCAAAGCTAACTTGG
The DNA here is from genome assembly GCA_013399855.1 of Oxyruncus cristatus. Taxonomy (NCBI): domain Eukaryota; kingdom Metazoa; phylum Chordata; class Aves; order Passeriformes; family Cotingidae; genus Oxyruncus; species Oxyruncus cristatus. The sequence continues at coordinate 465,539 of VXAY01000695.1, read as the reverse complement.
ATAGACACTCAAAAGGAATGACCTTTGCAAATGTGCCAACTTTTACATTCACAAAAAGATACTTCAGCACCAAATTTGAGATCTATGTACTGAAATATAGCAAAAAAAAAAAAAAAAAATTAAAGCAAGGCTCAAAACTAATTTCCTGTATAATTAATATTTAAAAATACCTAAGTAGAACAGACTAGGGACAAATCTGTCATTTCATAGGTGAGCTATGTCATATGTATCTTATTTCTCAAAATGTTTTTGGAAATAAACACTTTTTTTTTTTAACTTAGTAGCTTAACCTTTTTAACTTTGCAACTTTGACTTTTTTAAACTTTTTACTTTTCCTGCATAGGAAACAACATGTCATCAAGTCCTTATCTTGGTTGACTTTGAAGACCATACCAGGCGACTTAATAATATAACAGGCACCCAAATTTTGCTAGACTAAAGTGAAAAGGGATAAGCAGCCTAAATGTTGTTGCTACACTCAGCCAACACTCAGCAGCCATTCAGTGCAGCAGTGATTCAGGAAGAAGTGGTGTTGGTTCTTTCTGCCTGTTTTCCTTCCTCCTGACAAAAATTACAACCTTATTTGACCAGCTGGATGACAGAGGTAAAACCAAGTGAAGTCAGGGAATAGAAAAGCTGAATAGGGCCTCAGCTGCAGGCAAGAGCTGGATTCTGCTTGTGAGGTGTCCTGATCATCCAAACACATGATAAAAGTCAGATTAGATAAGGTTCACTTAACATTTGTGATGTCTGCTAGGCTAGTATCTGCCTCATCCCATTAATATAATACAGGACAAACTACAATTATTGCAGAAAATCAGTGGAAAGTTATTTAAATAGGGAACTAAACGTAGTTTTAATACTAGTAGCAAAAGCAAAGCAATTGTTCAGCTGAAGTTATCCTGGCAAAAAAGAAATGTGTCCTTTTGAGGATAATTCCAAGAGCCACTCCTTGAATGGGACTTTCCTACATTATTTGTCCCTTTTTTCATCTTCTTTTTCCTTGATCCTTTAACCGCTTTTGCTATTGCATTAAGATAAAACCCTTGTTGACTAAGCAACATACTTCTACAAAAATTCTACCAGAATTTACTTTAAAATACTTCTTATTTTTTCCTTCATGACCCATAGCAATTATGGCAAACAACTCAGTTAGGCTAGATATATTTTTCTGTCTTATTTTTCATATTGGGCAAGGCACAAAGAAGACAAAAATAAGCTTCTTAGTGTCAGACAGTGCAATTAAGACGTGGTCTCGTGTTTCCCTACCTGTATTTCTGCAAAATGAGAACACCTCGGTAGGGCCAGTAGGCTCTAAGTCACATTTTAAATAGAGATGATTTCTTGATTCATGTAATTACAGAAAAAATACATTCATGTACTGGCTATTTCCAAAATGATTCCTTGCGGATAGTTCAGGAACATACCTGAGTTACTAGGGAAAATCCTGTTTATGATGATTCTGCAGACCCAGAATAAGAGACTAAGCTTGAGGAAGCCTGATACACACAGAAACATCACTCCTTCTTGTGTTTCAGTTTGACTTTGTCGAGCTCCTCGATGGACGACGTCTACTGACACAGGAGGCAAGGAGCTTGGAAGGACCTCAGCGGCAACACAGAGCTTTTGTGCCCTTGTCCAGCCACGAGACAGGATTTATCCAGTATTTAGATTCAGGAATATGGCATTTAGCCTTCTACAATGATGGCAAGGAATCGGAAGTGGTTTCTTTTCTTACTACTGCTATTGGTAAGGATTTCCTCTTATCATTCCTGAATTCCTAAATATGCCTTGAGGACAGGTATTAGCGCACACACTCAAATTACATGATGGCTTTATGTGGTTCTGGAGAGAATGCTTAAAGGAGATTGTATATAACAACAAGCTGAATGCTCTTAGACCCTAAATGTTGTGTAAGTATTTTGTAGGCCTCTTAAGTAACTATAACCATAACAGGATCCTACTCAGTGCCAAAAATGGACTGCAAGATGGAAAATCCCTGCTTTATTTTCTTACTTTGATCTTCCTTTTATTTAGTTGGTTTTTATTGGTTTTGTTTGTTTAAATTTTTGTTTGTTTCATTGGGGTTTTTATCTTTGTGGAGCAGAGTTGTAGGAATAATTGAAGAACAGGCAGCAACACCATGCCACAGTTTTGTGTGCAGACAGTCTTGCTGTCTGCACAAGCTGGAGTTCAGGCAGAGTGATGGGGTTAAAGCTCTAATAAAGAGCACTGCAAGGCTTGGTAGTAGCAACCACAATAACAGGAATCTCTGTTTCTCCCTGCTAACAGAATGAAGCTGAGATTGCTTAAGAAGAACAAATTAACTAAAGAGGTCTCTTGACTTCTCTGGCAGTAAAATGCCCTGCCAGTTCAGTGCACAGGCATGGATTTGTTGTCATCCAAGGAGGAAAGGATACTGCTAGTGGGTGCCTATCAGCACACTGAGTATTCTTCTTCCACCCTGTAAATATCAGAATCTGTTTCTGATTCAATAATACTTAATTTTAAATTTAATTGACCTGTTGAAACTGTTCATATACCTAAATTCATTTGGTTGTAATTTAAAGATTACTCCATAAAACTAGCACTCAGCTTTCTTCTAGCCCCAGTGATTGTTAAATGGACTTTTTTTCTTCGCAGAAAAAAGCAGACTCATTCCAAAACTGCCATTAATCCCTCTCCCAAAAGAGGCATTGGTGTTGAGTCTCAGCTGTCTGCAGTAGTAGTCACCTAAGAGCTATGGGCTGTAATTTGTCTTTGCAGGTTAATTAAAAGTTTAGGTCTTAATAAAACAAAGTCATTAAGATCCCAATATTCCATTTTAACACTAAAGTTTATCTAATGTGGATGTGGAAACTGCTATAATACTCAGTGTTAAATTTAAAACTTGGAAATGCAATGTTTAGTCCTGTTCACAGTTGAGCAACACCAGAAATAGTTGTATGTTAGCTTGTGAAATTGAAGTCTCACTCTATAGAATGTGAATTTACTTTCATTTAGTTTACTTTAGCAATTTGATTCTTTCGTTTAGACCAACCGCAGAACCTGCAGGTATTCTTCTGAAGGCAACTTTTTTTCCTTGTCTAAGAATTTCTTCAGTTCAAAATTTCCCATCACAGGAAAAAAATCAGTAAGGCTCTCACAGCAGAAAACACTTTTAAAACACAGTTACTACTTGTTCTTGCTTTCAAACTGATGCTTATGAGTTCTAATCAGACTTTTCTTTTGGCCTCATTGCACTAACATGGGGGGTGGGAGGGAAAGAGAAAAAGTATTCTTAATTTACCTTTGAACAGCAAGAGAATGGTCTGGGTGAGAAGTATGTCAGATGTCCTTAAGGCAATCATATTTTTGTTTGTTTATGCTCTGCTGTACCTTCATGACCGCATGATAAGGAGAACAGTCCATGGTACAGATTCCATGATATATTCTATATATCCCCTGCTGACCTTCAATCATTCTGTGTTTCAGTACAAACCAGTTTTCTTTTGCTATATGAGAACTTTGGTTGAGGATCACTTTACCCACTAGCAGCTGTATATCAACACAAAGCCATAGTGTGGAAAAAACCGTTTAGGTACAAGCTATGCATTTTGAAATTCACTAAGTAAAAATTTTAGGTAGGAAGATGTGGTTTCTTAGCTAGAATTTTTCCAGAAAAGTGCAGCATTTGTACAAGTACAGTAAAAACAAGAGTAATAGCCTTAAAAGGTTGGTACCTTTCCTTTTAGTCTAGATTTCAACAGCTTGTTTAAAAAAAAATCTAGTCAGGTGTTTTGTGTAAATATACTGTAATGCTTCAGAACCTTTCTAGTGCATTCATGAGGTCTGGCAAGACATGATTGCTAAATTGTAAGTATATAAATACTATGGTACTGTAGTGTTATAATTTATTTTTTTTTCACTGCCAAGAGTAAAGAGGGTAAAGCAACATGACAGTTCTTATGAACCAATGTGTAAAGTTGCAATACCAAACAAATAAATCCAGTTACAGGTGATGGAGCCTTAGATCTATCTGAGTGGGGTGAGGAACCTTCAGAGAAGTTGTGTTGACTGTCAGAGGCAAGCTAGCATTTAACTTTATTTCTGCGGCAAGAGCACCTCGAAAAATCTCCCTTTATTATTCCACTGACATAGGGCTTACAGTAAGAGTGAGTTTGAAAAGTATAGCTGTGATGCAGAAAGAAGTAGGATCCGGTGATCTGAGAAGAGGACCAGCAGCCTGAAACTCCTGAATTGTGATTGATGTGCTAATTCTGCCCTTGCCGAGGCTCATGCTTCAGCTGCTCACTGTGTAAAACTGAGGAAACTGAAATTTCACAGCAGATGCTGTGAGGGTGATAGAACTGCTGGGAAAATGCATGAAGCATTAATTAATAATCACAGATAATAGTAGAAAGCACAAAATTGAAAATGGTTATCATAATAATAATCTCATAAAGCCAAACTGTGCAGTCAGTCCTTCAGGCAAACATCCCGTGTGTGAGGACTCACCTAAATAAATGACCATAGCTTTTGCTTGAGCAATAAACATGTTGGATGGAAAGGGTGTTGATTTCCTGTCTATCTGCTATGTTCCAACAGACTGAAGTTTTCAGAGCCACTAAAGTCATTGCAGGCTCTGTATGACATTGTCAACTGCAATTACTGTGGAGTCCTTTTCTGGAATGATTTGGCCTCCATTATTCCAGTGAAAACTGGAGAAAAATTTGAAAAAAGCACCTGTATTCCCAGTTTGATAGCACACAGTTCATTTCATAAATTGTGAGGCTGTCCATCACACAGCTTTGGAATCCAATATAGCTGCAACTAAACCCACTCAGGAACATTAGCACAGATTTTGAGGGCAGGAGATGGCAACTTAATCTGTCTTCTATAAGGATGTGGAATCATCATCACTAAAGAATTAGGTGGTGTCGAAATATGTGCCTGTTACATGCCACTGAATGTAAACCTGAGGAGAATAGAACCTCCCAATGCCTGTCAGAGCTTATACTTTTGCATAATACAGACAATTCAGGTGGAGGGAAAAAGGTTATTCTGGGAAAGTTTTCAGCTTTTAATAGCATTTTTATATCCCATTCTTCTGAATTACAATGCAAGAAATTATAAAGGAATGGACAATCAAGGTCTCTCAATAACAAATTAACCTTTTTTTAATGACATTGGTGGCACTTTCTGAAATTTCTGATAGAAACACTTCTTTGAGAAGCGCCTTGTGGATTCACCTCTGCCTGATAGTGGTAATTTATTCAGAGCAATCTTGTCTTAGTGGAGCAAAATAGTAGGCTGAGGAATCAGCTGGAATCAGCACATCTGAGAGAGAGATTTTGGCCAAAAATCTGCTCGGTGGAAGCAAGAAACATCTGAGAGCCTGAAAACGGCATCTATGGAGTCAGAGAGAAAGTGTCTTCCAGCAGCTGTTACTGCTTAGTTCAGGCAAGCTTAGCTGTGCAGGGCCACTGAGAAATCAAAAGGAAAAGCAAAATCAGCTGTCTGTGAGAGGACAGCATAGCTGTTTACCAGCATGTCACCCAGCAAGCAACAGGAAACACATGTGGAACGTCTGTGACAGGATGCAAGGTTTTATCTCTCTTCTATCTTCTGCAAGAGACAATGTTTAAGTTTAAGGAAAGGACTGTTCCCCGTGCCCCCCTCTACTATCCATAAAAAAACCCTACTGTAAGTAGTTTCCTCCATCAAAGTGCAAGATGAGCTCCGTTGTTGTTTGTAGGGGTTGCCAGGGCGTACAGCTCTTGGCAATATACATCAAAAGGCAAGTGCCCTTCCTGCAATAGCTTAAAATGTAACCCACCCCCAAGCAGTCCCTAGGACAGCAGTTTACACAGAAAGGGTACCAGGAGAGGAACACTTCACCGTAGGACTGAGCTTAGAGAGGAGAAATTGGAGGGCACAGAGACAAGCATGGGACTGGGAACCCTCTTTGTGTAAGAGGTGACAAGGACAACTCTTCCTTAGCTCGGTGTGAAAATGCCTTTGTGTTTAGCTTGTTCTTAGCAAAGGGAAAAGGAAGAGCCTGAGTAGCTCTGATTTGCTTCCCTTACTTTTGCTGCCTATGTGTAGGCTAACAAACTCTAGCAACTTCTACTTTAGAGAGGATGCAGAATTGTGATCCACTTAGAGTCTCAAAGCCATTCACAGTGTTTACACTTGCTTTGCTAGTGTCTGGAAAAGTCTAAATTGTTTTCATGTAAATATTGAGGAGTTAGGATGCTATGCAGAGTAACATGGATTGTGATCTGTTCTGCCTTGCACTTTTCTTTTAGCTCCTTAAAACCTCAGTTACTCGACTTCAAAGTCCCCCTTGTACCTATTAGATCTTCAAGATTCTGAATTAGGAAAAGTGGTTTTAATGTCCCGGCTATCCTTTTCCAAACTTCTCCTTAGGCTTAAGAGGCTGAAAGTTCAGGAAGTATTTTGCTGAATCAGAACTCTTTAACTGTTAATGAGACTCCACTTGCTCCATGGAAGTGCTCAGTTCTCCCCTACAGCATTAGTACGGTCATCTTAGCCCTTCCCCTGCTTCAGAGAAGGACTGCAGAGCACTTCCACCTTGTGGTAACCCTCTATGGATAATTAACTAGTAACCCGTTCCTTCTCACACTGGCAACTCTTTTTTTGCTCTGCACAGAAAAAGAAACACAGTAGCATATGAGAACTGTGCCAGGAAGGAAAATCACTTAATTTTTTTATGTTATTGGTCTCTCTCCTGCAAAATAACAGCAGAGCTTTGCATGCTCTGCAAATAGTTTTTTGCCTTCAGCTCTGTGTGTCCCACTACAAGCCTTTGCTTGACAGGCACTCTTTCAGATGGTCACTGCTTTTTTTGATTACCCTCTTGTTGCTGCCACCCATTTTTTATGCTTTGTCTCCTACTTTCAGCTCTTACCTAGCTTCTCTGAGTGTGGCAAAGCTTGTAGGTCTCAGTCAGGTAGTACTGAGAAAAGATACAGTCACTCAATTCAGGCAGAAAGCAAAAAGGGCATTTATGAGTCCCTGCCAGGCTGTGTTAGTTTTTTTTCCTTGTGTATTTGGTCTCATGAATGACATTGTGTTGACAGGTCTACTTGATTGAAAACTTAACACTTATCCACAGAGTAGGCTCAGGTTATGCTGCAGCACTGCAAAGTGTGTTTCACTAAACATCCAGCTGGCCACAGAAAGTGAAGTCCTCCCTGAGAATAGAGTAAGTCCATGCAGAGGGGTAGCAGGAAGACAGGAGATTGCCCTCTCCATCCTAGCTAAATCCAGCTAAGTCTGGTAGGTAGGGTACCAAAAGGAGAGACAGAAATGTGGGGTCAACTCCCTCTGCCTGAGCTTTGTGAACTGCAAGAATTTCCCTCTCAAAGCAGGTGTAGTAGTGTGCCTGGTGAGATTTCACTTTTTCATGCAACCCATATGTAAATCCATTTTGTTCTCTTTATAGGGCTTAATAAAAAGCAAACATGAGCTGAGCCTGGATCTGGAAATGGAAGGAGGGCTGTGTGGAGGTGAAACTTTTCACATTAGTTTGCACTCCACATACCTAGAGTTTTTTTGTTTGCTGTTCTCGGTAAAACAGTGATGATGTTTTTGGATGGACAGTGATACAGCCCTTAAAACTTTAGCACCTGGAAGTCAACAACAGCTTTATCAGTGTCCCCTTAATCTTTTCACATTTTTCCCCCAAACTGATGAACAGTCTCATTTCCCAGGGAAGTGAGCCAAGGGGGTGAGCATGTTCTAGTGTTGGAGCTTATCTCCCTGTCTGCCTTTTCAGACAACTCCTAACAGATCAAGAATTCCTTCTGGTTCATAAATCCCTTTCAGCTTCAGTCAGTAATGTACTGATATACAATGTATGTGATCCCATGGCACACCGCTCCCTAAATGTTAACTGCAGCTTTCTGCCTGCTGCTGCTATATCTGCAGCACTTCCAAGAAACATGAAGTGAGGCTAGTTGTTTCAAACCTAGTTATTATTTGTGATGACCTTTTTTTCTCTCTGCAAGTGTCTGAAACAATTCTTACGTAATAACCCTGCTTCTCAAGCCATAATGGCAGGCAAAATTATTATTTCAGGATTTTTCTATTGAAGATGTAAGGCATCTCTAATAAAGAGGAAATTAGGGACGCATCTCAAAGATAATTAAATAATAAGAAGCCTGTAAAGGTCAGATGCTTGGCTATGAAAACTTCTCAGCTACTCTTTCTGTATAGAGTGTATCTCTTCATTGATGCTCTTCGAGTAAAAAGTAACAGTAGAAAATTACAATGTGTAAAACTAGGTTAGTTTTAAAGCAGAGGTGTAATAATTTATTTAATGTCAGATTTGAACTTTTTATTTTCTTACTTTGATTTCTATATGTACTCTCTTATTTCTAAAACTATAGATTTATTTATCTATCTCTTTCAATAGATCTTATGATTGCAAGTGATTATTTCAGGGGGAAAAATAGACAAGCAGACAGATATTTTCATTTATGTTGCTGGACAAAAGAGATTAAGCCATGCTTGTAAAGACTGCTTGGATGCCAATAAGTATTCATCTCAATGGAAGTTAGATCTCTGAATGTCTTTAATGTTCCAGATTTTGTCTACTTTTGATCATCTTTAAAGTGGTAGAAAAATGAAGGTAGATTTGTCTTTTTGAAAAGCATTGCCTGCATCTGTGCTTACATGAAGTGGTAGCATTGAACTTGCGTGTCCGTGTGCTGTTTGCAGGCAGGCACGTTCTCTTGATCTGACAGAGCTTGTACAAAAGGTTTATTCATTGGGGTAATTACTTTAGTTTTAGGGTCAAGAAAAGGTTTATTTAATACTGAAGTTAAAGCCGTTTTCTTTCATTCTGTTATTTCAGTCCCTGTGTTTTTCTGTTCACTTTTTTTCAGAACAGCAGAATTCTGCCTTAATAACATGGCACGTAAGTGCTGTCTGAGGGGTTCTGGAGAAATGTGTAAAACCTTGCATATGGTTTTCGTTTTTACACTTTTGTATATAGCTCTTTCCACGCAGCCCAGACTGCGGGCTAATGTAAGCACAGCTTGTTTTATTCCTGTGTCGTATTACCAAGCTGCTGGAGCAGCTCTGTGCACACTTCTCTTTCCATGAATGTTCCCCTGCTAAGGCACAGAAATAAGGTTGGGGGACTTACTTGTCCGCTTTGGCAAACAAAAGAAGAACTCTTTCTGTACTAGAACAACAGACTTTTTAAAGCCCTAATTTTCAAAAGGCTGTATTAAAGTGTACATACTTGCATGGAAGACCACAGAAGAGAACAGAAGCCAACTACATCTGCACCTCAGGAGTCACTGGACCGACATCTCCTTTTGCACAGGGGCCTGAGCAGGATGAGAAGGATGTAGCCTATACAGTAACTCCTGGCATATGTTGACTTTTTAAATGATAGCAGCTGGTCTGTGTATTAGATGTGTGACTGCTTTCTTTTTCTAAGTGCTACAACAGTTTCAGAAAAAGTTTCATAAATTATGTTAAACTCATTTCTGGACAGCTTGCTGGAGGCTCTGAGATGGAACATGATTTGACCAAGTTTGTGCAGCGAGTCTGCTACAGGCAGAAACTGAGCCATAAGTTCTGCTTCTTCAATGGCCCTGATCAAAGTCCACTGCATTTGCCTGAGCACAGGCATCTAGCAGCACCTGAGATGCCCCAGGGAAATGAGGGCATCTCTACTGGGGGCAGGTCTGACCTAAAACGTAGAGGAGATTCAGGTCCTTCCATTGCAGTGGCTGTAGACCAGGCGTTGTACTGGAGAGCACGTCCCTAGTGCCAGGTATTTACCTAACTGAACCTCAGATTCAGTACATCCTTAGTTAGCAGGCTGGATATATTAATGTAAGACTTTGTGTAAAATGAAATTTAATCTTTAGCGCACCCAAAATTATAACATTGCCAAGGTTTCATGGCATTTGTTTGACCAAGTGAGATCACGTTTGAGATCCTCTCTGTGTGTATGCAAGAATGGTTTGCTTTAGTTTCCCCTGGAATACACCAAGTTAAAGCATCATTTAAAATGAAACTCAAGGCCAGCTTTAGCCTTGCCCTGAGCTATGAGAGCAGAAATTGTAATGTACTGAACATGAAGTAACTTCCCTCTTGCTAGTGCAGCTCCAGAAGTTGAACCCTGAAGGCTGAATAATTGTTGTTTCCTGTATTAGTTTGTAACAATTTATGAGAGTGTAAAGGAACAAAAAAAAAAAAAAAAAATTCTTTGCAATCCCTTGGGCAAATTGGGCATATGAGAGTTTCATTTACTGGAGCGAAATTCAGGTCTAAAAATATTCCAACTGCAAAAATAGGAAATCTAGGAAGAAAATAACTGTACTCAAGGTGTCTTTTCAGATCTCCACAGCCTTGTCATGGGTATGTTACAAGTATGGATTGAACTGGTGCAGCCTCACCTTGAATATTATGTGCAGTTTTGGGCACCGCAGTATAAGAAAGATTTTAAGTTGTTAGAGAGTGTCCAAAGGAGGGCAGTAGAGATGGTGAAGGGCCTTGAGGGGAAGCTGTATGAGGAGCAGCTGAGGTCACTTGGTCTGTTCAGCCTGGAGAAGAGGAGACTGAGGGAAGACCTCATGCAATTACAACTTTCCCATGAGCGGAAGAGGAGGGGCAGGCACTGATCTCTTCTCTCTGGTGACCAGTGACAGAACCCAAGGGGATGTCCTGAAGTTGTGACAGAGGAGGTTTAGGTTAGATATTAGAAAAAGGTTCTTCACCCAGAGGGTGGTTGGGCACTGGAAGGGAAGTGGTCACAGCACCAAGCCTGACAGAGTTCAAGAAGCATTTGGACAATACTCTCAGGCACATGGTGTGACTCTCGGGGATGGTGCTGTGCAGGGCCAGGAGCTGGACTCAATGATCCTTCTGGATCTCCTCCAACTCAGCATATTCTGTGATTCTGTGAAGTCTTATTGTGCTTAGAAGCTGCATTGTAGAAGGAAGAAGGCAACTTCACTCCAACAGCTACTCTTTGTTTAAAATTATTCACTGATTTTTTCCCCAGCTAACTTCTAACCTGTGATCAAATTTCAAGTGATTTAGAACAGAGTTTTTTTCAGATGGTCAATGTACGATTCTTTAAGAACTCCATTTCGAGACCCTTTCATGCTTTTAGCATTGCTCCTATTGTAAGCGAAGAAAACAGTGTTCTCTGTGTAACCCTATGAACAGCAGAAATACATTAACAGGATTTTCTAGATGTTGGTGAAGTCAAAGGAGATTTTACTATTAAGTTAAATGGTCTTATACATAGACCAGTGCCCAAGTGCTTTTCAAATCCCATTACACCTTATGCTTTCAACCATATGAAAACTTCAGATTATAAGGCATTCTGCACTGGAAAGATTTCTTCTTAATAAGGAAGCAGTAAGAGAAAGGAATGAATCAGTGAGATAAAGATAAAGCTCTCTCTCAAAGGGCAACCCAAATTCAGACGAAATGTGGCAAAGGCTTCTGAAATGATCAGGCTTGTTCTCTTCTTTATTTACTTTATTTATTCCCATTTGGTCCCTCTTTTTATAGAACAAAAGTTCAAAAATAGGACACAAAAAAGCTGATTTTGTAGTATTTCCAGCTAGGCCTGGAGTCGAATGTGCTTGAAATAGTGTAAGATAGACTGATGTGGTTGTGGTGAGAGCCATTGGATTACCTGGATAGACATTTCACACCAGGCCTAAAAACAGTAGTACAGATAACTCAAGGGAAAATGTGCTTACATGGTGTACTGTCAAATTTGGAAAACCAGCAGCTCTTGATTTCAATAAGCAACCCAACTACCCTGAGCACCAAACATTTTGTGCTTCACCATTGGCTTGTAAAGTGGTAGAGCCTCTCAAGTTGCTGCTGGCCAGGGCAGGTGTTGGTTGTCAGTACAATGATGGAGATGCAGGGTGTATCTGCAGTTTGCAAATTGCTTTTTTAAAAAGTTCTTACAGAAAAAGAGGAGGGGGAATAACATGGAGGTGGATACAATGATTACTGTCCTTCTCCCTGACTTTCCAGATTCAGGAGCAATTTAAGGAGTTGTTTAAAGGACTGCCTGCCTTTTGCCCTTTTCCTAATTTAGCATCCTTATACCTGCATGTGAAGATTAGAGTTCCACTGGGATATGAGAGCAAAACAGGGTTGTATGCATAGGTCTTTAATTAAAACAGACCTCTCAGCCTTAGGAAAAAGGAAAAAAAAAATCAAAATCTGGCACAACATCAAGTGGCATTAGCAGTATCAGCATCACACTAGGTGCCCTACAGAAGAGGAAACTGTGAAAGAGCACTCAAAAATAATGACTGAGTTTCCATGATGCTGTCAAGACTTTCACATCTCAGGCTACCAGGTGTGGATTACTTGAGCTAGAAATATAAAAGCTGTATAAAACACAAATGAAGCAGAAAAATTGAAATCTCAGCAGGTGATGATGTACTATAAGAAGGAATCGGTCCTTTAAAGCTTCATCTAGGGAAGGAAGAGGAGGAGCAAGAGAACACCAGACCCAGCTTTTCCACATTTCCTTTGTTTCCAGGGCATTTTCTTTACCTTTCTTTTTTCTTTTTTTTTTCTTTTTTTTTTTTTTTTTTTGGCTCATAATGTCAAATCTGATGTTTCAAGACATCTGAAACCTTTATCCCCTCTCACCTCCATGTCTGCCTTGGCACTGTTATCACAGTTACAAGGGCAGGTGACAGTTCTCTAGGCTTAGAATCCAACCTCTCCTGCAGTGAAATTCAATTGAGTAGCATCATTTCTTTGAAAAATAAACAAGACTGCAAGCTCTGCAACTGGGAAGTAAATTAGATGTGTTCACAGAGCTTCAGAATCTTCTTTGCGTTTCATGTTATACTGCCTGACTTCTTATTAAAATTATTGCTAATGTAGTCAGGGCAGTGACAGGGAGCATTTTTGTGAAAGAGAGATGTTATTGCAATGAGCTTGTAGGTGTCAGCTTTATCCTGGACAAGATCTAGGGAAAAGCATTTGCGACTTACTAAGGTTGTTCTGGTGCAGCAGCTAAGAATAAGGTGAAATAATGTGGTGTCCCTTCACTCTCCCATGCGATGTACTTCATTGCATGGTGAGAGGCATGCTGTGCACCCCTCATGGCCCCTTTGCATTGATATGGCTGACACAGAGGATTTCAGGGTTAGATATGAACCATAGAATCTACCTGCTTGCCTGCCTGCTCCATGTGCCCTCCCTCTCCCCCTCCCTCCCTCCCAGCAAAGCCTTTTCTTTATCCAGGGGAGCATGACTAGGCAGAAAATTGGTCAGTGGGCAGTTAAGAACAATTTGTTTCTGCATTACAATAAATATTTGCATTTATTTCATACCATAAACAATTCTCTAATTATTTTTTTACCTCTTTTTTTTAATTTACTTACTATCTTTAAATTAATGCTTCTTTGTATATAGACAGTCAATGTTTACAAGGAAAGGGTAAAATCTTTTATTGCACCAGTCAGTATGTTTGCAATATCTCCCTGAGCTGGTAGATCAGTAGATGTGGCAATTTATTTTAGGTTGAGCAGCTCCATATATATTCTGACCAGCAGTGAACAAAAGATTTTGAGGCCCTTTCTAGTGTAGAGGTTAAGTAGACTACTATTTGAAGAGGCCAGACAGGATACTTAAAAAACTCTGCTCTTTTCTTTGCATCTCACTTCTAATATGGAATATTCTCATTGGTACAAAATTTTTATTTTCTTTGAAACTTCATTCCAGAAACTGAGATTAGCATTGATTCATCAGAGTCTGATTGTCCTACTGTGGTGCTATTCCTACGTGTTTCTGACACCCCACACTGTCAGTTCCAGAACAACTCTTTGAGGTTATCAAATTAAACAGTTACATTTGAATTCATACAGCCGCACTGCACTGAATGGCATTTAATCAGTTCTTAGAAAGCAGTCCTGGTGCTTATTAACTCCCAGAAAGCTACTGCCTTCAGTTGCCAGCTAGATAACTATTTTTTCTTTGCCAATAGATAGTTGTCTCTAAATGCCTAGGGAATGATGATGCTCGGTGGCAAGTGTAGGCTATAAAATATTTATCTTTAACGCACAATTGTGTTACTGCAGCCTCTAATAGGATTTGGTGTCAGGCAAACATCTGCCTTGGCCTCTGGCCCAAAGATAGAGAAACAAGCTATTAAGTTGAATGTTGCATAGTAAATAAATAAGGCAGAAATGCTATTAAAGTAGCTATACCACTGACCAGCAAACATGGTGAGTATATAAAAAAGAAGTCCATCAAGAGTCTAGCAATTTGTCTACTTCCTTAATATGTTTATTGTGTTGCATCTGGATAAAGGTAATTCATGTTGGTAATTGTAAGCCAGGCTGACAGATCTTTATAGAGTTCACCACAGTAGAATTGGCTTTCACGGGGCTTTTTGTCAGCAACAAAGTGGTCCCCTGAGCAGACCATTAGCCTGGGAGCTTTGTCGCTGTCACATGAGTCATTTTATAATATGAAGCAAACAGTGTATTTGTCCATGCCTCAGATTAACAGCCTAAAAAAATGGGAATGGTAACAATTAGCAATTTTGTATTGATCTCAGTGATATCCTTAAATGAAAGATAGTATAGTGTGAAGTCTTATTGTCGGTATGGGCAGGATCATGCCAGTTTATGGCTTCTCTCAGTGTAAGGAGTGATTACAGTGGGAAAACTAGCAATGAGATAAAGGTTTCAGCCAAGTTTCCCTTAAAATCTACCAGCTGTGAGATTACTTGTATTGAAAAACATCCCCTGAGATAAATGGCAAAAATCCCAAAGTATCCTCAGCAGCTGGAAGTCAACATGGTGCATGAAATAAAGTTGGTTTGCTCCAACCCATCATCTGTTTCTTTCTCTGCCTTGATGATTAAAGCTCATAAGCAGAAAGGATCTTAAGGAGTACTTCAGAAGAAGAGTTTTGCTCTTGGAGAAGTCTAGGCTTTCACACTTAATGAATGTTTTCCATCTCTCATTTCTATAAATCTAGAAACACTTTTGTACATCCTCTATTTCCTGGGTGAGGTAGGCTGGCCTAGGGTAGGGAGTACCTGCCATGTCAGGCAGGGCATTTCTGTACCATTCTCCAAAACGAGACAGTGTGGATCTGAAGACCAAGTGTCTCATTATGTCATTTAGACCTTTTCTCAGATGTTTACAACATAATTTGAGGAAATAATGGAGGACCACAAAGATAATCAGAGGCTAGGGCACCTCTCCTGTGGAGAATGGCTGCGGGAGTTGGGATTGTTTAGCCTGGATAAGAGAAGGTTCCAGGAAGACCTTAGAGCACCTTGCAGTATCTAAACGGGCTAAAAGAGAGCTGTAGAAAAACTTTAGACAAAAGCATGGAGTCATAGGACAAGGGGGAATGGCTTTAAACTGATAATGGGCAGGTTTAGATTAGATATTAGAAATTCCTCACTGTGAGGGTGATGAGGCACTGGCACAAGTTGCCTAGAAAAGCTGTGGATAGATGATCCATCTTTGGAGGTGTTCACAGCGAGGTTGGATGGGGCTCTGAGCAACCTGGTCTGCTGGAAGGAGTCCCTTCCCCTGGCAGGGGGGTTGGAATTGGATGGTCTTTATGGTCTCTTCCAACCCAAACTACTCTATGATTCTGTGATTCTATGAACTGAATTGTTTTTTCAGTTGCTAATTGTGTTCTGAAGCTGGCAGAACACTTAATTCTATACACAAGCTTCTGCATTCCCTGTTGGAAGCCCCACCACCTCTTTGCAGGTCTGTCCCCAGTGAGAGTTGTTTACTTTCAGGACTTTCACTCCTAAAGCCGTTGGTGATTGAAAGGTGGCATGGAAACTGTGTTTTCAATGCTCTCTTTGGACACGATAACAAAACCATATGAAGACATC
Source organism: Oxyruncus cristatus (assembly GCA_013399855.1). Lineage (NCBI taxonomy): Eukaryota > Metazoa > Chordata > Aves > Passeriformes > Cotingidae > Oxyruncus > Oxyruncus cristatus. Next base: position 449,650 of record VXAY01000695.1, on the reverse strand, counting down.
GTGCGTCCTCCATTGGCTGACCTTCCAGTTATTAATCTCTGCCCCTACCGGCTGGTGTCCATCAGATGTCTTCAGAGATTTGGAAACCAAGAGAAAACTGTGGGAATCAGACTGAAAACACAGAACATATATATAGCTTTCTAAAAAAGAATTGTCTGTGGTCTCACAGTGAACTTTAACAATTAAATAAAACAAAACAAAACATTGTCATGATTCTCTAAAGCAGTTCCCATGGTACTATTCATAAAACACCATATGGAATTTTGTACATATTGGAAAATATCATTATAATTATGTGAACAGCTTACAGAATAAGCTATATAAGGGGGACTAGAACCCAGTCACAACTGCAGTGACCTATTTTTTTTATTGATTTATAGCTTGTCACCTCTTTAGCAGTGTTGACTGTGAACATACTAAAAAGACAGACAGTTGCTTTGTGCCACTAACTTAGAGTCTCCCTAGATGTTAAAGTTTAGTCTCTTCTATCATCTAAGCCCCACTTCATAATATTTTTTCTGGTGCCAAGGCACCCACCTCCACCTGTTCAGTTTGAAATGTAGGTATTGAAGCAGTGTGCATGGATGTGTGTAAGCATATACATGCCAGAAGGGCCAGAAAACTGACTCAGGTGCCCACGTGGTACAGTCTGTAACCACTGAAACAAAATTCAGTCCTGGGATGAAAACAGAGGTTTTGTGAGAAGTCTTAAGTGAGCATGACTTGCTAATACCTGCAACCCTCAAAGTAAAAAGAAATTCCAGTTTGTGATTGTGCCTAAGAAAATAGGAGCATGCTTAGTGTTGCACATACAACTCACAGACTTGCTGCTCAAAAGCCTCAGTGTCAGCCCTGTTTGTGCTCATTAGCTCTGGAGTTTCTGAGGAAAAAAGTGGGTTCATTTAACACTTCCTTTAAGGAATACTTTGGAGCTGTTTGGGAACAGCTTTGAGACAAAGATGCACTGCATGAATCTTCATCACTTTTCAGATTAATTCTCAGTAGTGAAGAACTTTGGGAGTGTGAGACCTTAATTGCCCTGAGTCACACCAGGCAAGTTTGTATCCCTAACTTCAAAAAAACAGCAAATGGCAAAGCGGAAAAGAGTTTCTTTTCACTTCTTCTCCTCTCTATCAGGCAGGTTATTCCAGGGCAAAGAGAACTAGTGTAAAGTAAGCACATGTTAGAAATGTTATGTTTGTCCATGTTAGAAAAACAAGGCGCATCAGAGAAATCAATGAAATAGGATGAAAGGATTTTTAAGGGCCTGCTCTATTATTAATAGTGTAGGGTATTCAGGACACAGTTAAGAGCTACTGAGGTGCTTCAGTAAAGAAGATGCAATGGGTTTCATCCACCTGTTTTGTAATTCCTTTTGAGCTAGTCACTATATGGTATCAAGCAATTTGGCCACACTTGCAAAGAAGAGTCTGGGAAATCAAAGATTGAGGAGATAGTGAAAAATTAAGTAAGATGTTTGCATATCACTGCCATTTTGCAAAGAACAATGCCAGATCTGCAGATGTACACAAAATAGACATGAATATTTTTTTGACCTGTATTAGTGTTGGTCACTGTCGGTGGGATCTGACCAGTTATAGGTGTGTTTGCTGAGTTAGTCAGAGGAGGAATGGATGCACCACCAGCGTAAAGATTATTAAATGGATTCACCCTGAGATTCAGGAAAGGTTGGTTACCTAAGCACAGGTAAGCTCCCTTTCTGTGGTTACTCTGAACTTCTAAATCTCTTTATACATTGCCAGTATAGTGGACAGTTTAATCTATAGTGAACATCTAATCGACATACAGCATTTTCCCCATCTTGCCCTAGGTATCACAGACACACCAGCTTAACCCCACTATAATGTAAAATATTGTTTCCAGTAACAAAGATTACCATTTATTTGATCTGGTGCATTGTCACTTAGCTGCTGTGTCTGATGTTACATTGCTTCTCAAATGTTTTTTAGATGTTTCTTTGGGATTTTTTATTATTTTGTATAAATATTATTTATTATATTACATAAATGTACCAAGAAAGCGATATGGATATTTTACTTCTTCTCAAGGACTCAATTTAGTCCTTTAAATCAAAAGCTTGGAAAAAAGCTTTTTATAGTTTTTAGTTTTTTAATATACTAAAGTTATTGTTGTAACACTGGGAGTCTGCCCTGCATCAAGCTGACATAGGTATTCCCATTAACTGCAAAGGTCGCGTGTGTGTTACGTCTACACAGTGCTGCTGCAGCTGGCAGATCCCGACCCAACATGGCAGCATGACAGTGAGGTGCCGTGGGACAGCTACGTACTGCATTGGTGCTCAGTAGCATGGCCCTTCTCTTCCCAGTTTTCAGGCAGTAGAAAAAAATTCACTAGTTTTTTTCTCTGCTGCATTCGGGTTTTTTGCCACTTTTTGAGCTTAACCAACTCACTGAAGGGTCTGACAAGTGCCAGAACCACAACAAGAAAAGGGAGCTTAGAGTTGTTCCTAGGATGAGAGGATTAGAGGAAAAGGACTGACCCTTTCAGCAACAGGAGCAGTTAAATATCCTTACCTGTCTCATTATCTTGTTTCACAATACTCACACTGTGTATGTTCTTCATATGTGTAAGTATGTGTATGTGCACAAATAACTTCTTTTTCCTAAATTTCTGCATATATTTATTGAAGACAAGAAAACATGAACATTTTTTGAAAAACATAGAGAAAAAAAAAAAGCCATAAAGTAAATTTATTTTTGTTTTTAGCAGTGACATTAAACCATCACAAAGTTCTGAAGGTTCTATACACATAGGCTAATGTCAGCTTTTCATTTACAGGATAGATTTGTGTTTATTCTTGCTATGCAGTGAGAGATAACATTTCCAAATATCAGTATAAATACACAAGGCCTGAGTCGTTATTTCTTTATTCTAGGAAGCATGGCTGTTCTTTGATTGGAATAAAGATGGCAGCTCAAGCCTGAAGTGTTGACTACATGCTGTGACTGTTTTTCTGTATACCATCAAGTGAATATCCGCTTAACTATAGAGCTTAAGTGTTAGAAAACTGACAGCACTTCCTTGTGCCTTCCTTGTTGCATGGAGCTGTCTGATGCCAGGACCTAAAACATAAATGCTTTAAACTGGTTGTATGATTTGAAATTACTGTTGCCCTTCATGAATGATTAAATTACACCGCATCCTTTAAAATGTCCTTCAGAAACCTCTGCTCTTTGGAGAACACCCATCCAGAAACAGGCCTCCTTTCATTTGTGATTAGAAACTAATCTGCACATCACCGCTACAGCTGGTTCTCTTCATTTGCACTGATTGGGAGTTTACAAATACCTTTGCTAGCAGGAGGCCTGGTGAAGTATGTTTGTGAAAGTGCAGTCATTATTCACAGGGCAGAGATTTTCACCCCACTCTATAGTAGACATACCACCAGTACCCCTCCTGTATAACAGAATCCAGTTTTCATCTGATTTGCGTCTTCCTTGGGGAAAATGTGAAAAAGCAGTGTGGAATGAACCGTGGTATTACAACAACTTTCAAAGCCCCAGTCACATTTACTCAGTCTTCACTCACACTTTAGTCAAGAAAATAAGATTATTTTCATTCTCTTTTTGGTGTGTTTACCAGCCTGTGTTGTTCTTTTATGAAAAATATGTTTTACCCCCAAAATTGTGAACTGTCCTCAAAGTAAAAGGTATCATTTTGCTTACCTGTTAACTTTCCTTGAAAAATGAATAGCTGGTGGTTTTGTCAAAGTCGGGGAATTTAAGGTAATAACTAGAAACAGAAGAAAGTGTGGAATAGTCCCATTCCTGTTCCTCCAAGATACAATATTATGCCCAGAACTTTGAGCTGTTAAATATATATTGTAAATTATATATTATATAATGTATAATGTATTATATTTTACATAATATTGCAGAACAAATAAGAAGGAGTTTGGTTAGAAATATTCCTTGAACAGGCAGACAGGATGAATCAAGGATCTGTGTTCAGTAAATTCATAGGGGAACATTTCTATCATAGCTGAGCTCTGTTTGGCACAAATAAATGCCTCAAGGTCACTTACCCCAGTCAACAAAATTGGACCAAAGGTATGTATTCTGCCACGAGGACAGTGTATATTGCTTCTCTCCAATAAATTCAAAGAGGAAAAATCATTGTAAAATTACGCAGGAAGAAAAGACATTTAGAAGTTTTCAGGTACTGAGTGAGAGCAAAGCCTAGTGGACAGCTCATATTTAATCATAAGATTTCCAGTTCAACCATCTGTTGGTGTAAATGGATGAGCATTGTTTAGCTGAGCTCAGACTAATGCTTTTGGCTCCAAGTGCAGCAATGGCTTTGAAGTTTCAGCTGTCCTGCTATCAAGAGTCCTCCCAAACTCAGAGGTGTTTTCTTGCCTAAAAAAGTATCTGAATTCTCTTTTGTTTTCCAGAATCAGTGGATAACTGTCCCAGTAATTGTTATGGGAATGGAGACTGCGTGTCTGGGACTTGCCATTGCTTCCTTGGCTTTCTGGGCCCTGACTGCGGCAGAGGTGGGAATTTATACTTGATAAACTGTTTTCCTTTCCCTTTCCATTTACGTTTTTCTTGTGGAAAGTATATTCATGCCTGTGCCTTTGCAAGGTACACCTCACCCAGCTTGAGAATGCTGCAGTAGAATGGGAATAGGTTTGATCTCTGGATTTGTTTCCTACGAATATGTTTGCTACAATTTCAGCTGAGGGATCAGGGTTATACCCCCAGGGAGCTGGGGGTTATTTAGACTGAAGAAAAAGAGGTTCAGCAGAGAGCTTGTCTCTCTCTACAACTAAAAGAAAGGTGTAGCCAGGTGGGGGTCGGCCTCTTCTCTAAAGTAATAAGGACAAGAGGAAATGTCCTCCAGTTGTTCCAGAGGAGGCTTAGGTTGGATATTAGGAAAATTTCTTCACTGAAAGGCTTTGCAGTACGGGAATGGACTGCTCAGGGAAGTGATGGAATCACCATCTCTGAAAGTGTTCAAAAGACATGTAGATGGGGCTCTTAGGGACATTGTTTAGTGGTGGGCTGGCAGTGCTGGGTTAGAAGTTGGACTCAATGATCTTGGAGGGCTTTCCCAACCTAAACTATTCTATGATTCTCTGCTTGTCATGAGTGCTGTTCCCTTAGCAACAACACAATCCCTTAGGCTGCTTATGGGTAGACAAAATGTCACATCAGGAGTTTTCTCTCTCGAAGTGACTTTAGAAAACATGACTTAAAAATGTGTCATTAGTGTTAGCAGAGCACTCTTGTCATGTTGTGACATGACACTGTAATGATTCTTCCTTTTAAGAGACTGATTATACAAAAAGTAAGTACCTTGCAAGTTTGCCTGAGCCTGGCTATGGGAAGTGGGGCAGGGTGGGAGTAAGGCTAGGAGTTGAGTAATGGCAGGAAGACCTGGATACTCTGGCCAAAAGTGAAAACACTGGGAGGAGGGAAGGAGGCTTATCCTGGTAAACAATATAATACATATATCTGCTCAAGTGATAAGTATTTTTAATAAATGGCTTTGGAAGGATTTTCTATGACCTGAATTTTTTAGGTTATTTAAGCATTTAAAACCCAAACTGAAGTACTTTTAGTAAGAACACATTTCAGGCTGAGAAATCAAAACCTTGCTTGTAGGAAATGCCAGAATACTGTACATCAACCTTTTCAAGGCCTTTTTTGGCTCAAACAGTCCAACAGACTAAGTACAGATTTATAAATTTGGGGAGGGAGGTAGTGTAAAAAGTTAGTGCCCACACAAGGAGCTTTGCTAAGACAGCAGGTCAGATCTTCACCCCAGCTCACTGCTGCTTCAGAAAGCGGGCTGGCTCCTTCCCAAGAGAGAGAGCTAAACTCTGTCCAACCCCAGTTCTCTCCCTCTCCAGCTGAGCTGGGGTCACGTCCCTGCAGCCCAACCAGGAGACAGAGATAAGGAGCCGCACACCCTCGGGGCAGGCGGGAGCTCCCTGCTGGGATGGTGTGGGCCAGGCTGAACCCTGCGGTGTTTCAGAGTTCACAGCCCAGTAAGATGTGACAATCTGCATCCCTGAGAGCTGTTCTGTCAAACTTCTTGCTGACTCAGGTTACACTTGGTTTGCATTTCCTTACACTTGGTTTGCATTTCCAAGCTCTTTTTCAAATCCTTAGAGCTGGAAACAAAAGGAGGTTTTTTCCATGTCCCACAGCATATTCCAACTCACATATCCTGACATCAGGTAGGGGCAGAAGTTCAGGGCTTGTTCCCCCCCCAAACCTCCCTGTAGAGCCTGTGAAGAAGTTCCTTCACTGAGTCAGAAAACTTAAACTTTTGTTCTGAATCCACTTTCAGAGGAGTTTACCTCCCCTGGTGGGTTATATCCTGAGCTTTCTCAGGCTCTTCAGTGGAGCCACGTGAGCCTCTCCCGTTTCACTAGAGCCCTTACTCTGGCTGATAGCAACACCTTTTATTCACCTCTGTCTTTTCACTAAGAATCATCTGGGTTCAGATCACAGATTACTTTCTGCCTTTAGTAAGATAGATTAATACTTGGAGTGTCAAAATAATATTTGTGTATGCACTTCCACTCAGTGGGCTTGTTAAATGGATCATGTTGCCATCATGTGAGATCCAGTGCCCCAGCATTGGCTTCCTGTTGGTTTAAAGGGGCATCTAAGATGCTACTTTTGAGCTACAAATCTCTTCAAGGCAGCATGTGTAAGGCTGCTACAGTATTCTTCTGCAACCATTTATCAGACTCTGTATGAAGCAGTAGTCCTTAAATAAGCAGGCCCCTGCCCACGTGAAGAATTCTAGGTCATGGATTTCCTGTCTGTTCCTTTGTTTCAGTTCAGCCTTGTAATTCACCATCCAAAGGAATGGGAAATTCTGGAACAGGAAGCCTTTCTATTTTTAGTAATGGTAAATAATTAATGTATTATTAACCAACTATTTTAAACAAAGTAAATGGGAGCAATTCACCAGAGGTGTATTTCATGGGCCTTTTGAAGGTCTTCTTGGACCTGGGAGATGGTGCTTTCAAGTTCTGTATAAAGGAAACAAACAAACAATCTTATTCACTGATGCTACACTTTACAAGAAACAGAGTGTGTATTTGGGTTGTTGCTATCATTACCATACTAGAGAATTAGTATAATTTTGCCATCTTAAACATTGTTTGTTGGAATCTGAATGATCAAATAATAATTATACATATTTATATGTGGAAGAGAGTTGCAGAAGTAACCGTGGAAAAAAATCAGAAATCTCTTTTGCAATGACTCATTATTGCATGCTACAGAGGAGGTCTGGCTCTTGCCATTGCCGTGACATTTGCAACATTTGCAGCACTTTCCAGGTTATGCCTAAGGTGTTCTTCACAGAAGGCTCTGTAAAGTGCCAGTGTCATTGCAGATGGCCAGTAATTTATCTGATCTGGTACTGTGATCAGCTGTCTTGTCAGAAAACATGTAAGTCTGTCTCAGCAACCTCTCACTGGTTAAAGGCAATCATTCTTTCTTCTTGTTGAAAAGAGCTGCAAACTATCCCCTGCCACTGCCTTGAAAGAACAAGGTCCATTACTGAGCACTGAAATTTGAGATGGGGAGGCAGAAAATTTAATCAGCTTAGCTGAAAAGTGAAATTACAGAGTGAGTTTGCTGTGAACCATGTGCACAACACAATGTGTCTTAAACAATTTATGTCTCCTATAGGTAGATACCTCCTTGCAAATGATGCACTTACAGTGCACCACTGCAACATGCTTCCTTTAAAGTGAGAAGGGAACTGTTATTACTCCCTAGTAATAAGAGTTGCCAAATTCCTTTCTTTTCTAAACCTCTTTTATCTTGGTCAGGCAAATAAAGTTCACTGCATATCAAACTGGCTTAACAGAGCTGGCAAGGCTTTGTATTTTATTGAATCTGCTTTAGTTTTGTAACTCTCAAACTGACTTGACTGTAAGGACACATGGAAGCAACTCAGGATGTGCATTGTGAGATTACCGTATAAAAGATGGGAAGAGAAGGAGAGGAAAGTTTCCCTTATCCATGTTAATACCTCTTCCCACACATAATCAGAGCCAGGAACAAAGCAAAATAGGAACATTGTATTCATCACACGCGTAATGCAGTTGAATTAAGCAGCAGACTGGAATATTCATTTTGCATTTGTCCTGCATAAAATTGTTCATAAATTGCCTTTCAGAGGGGCAGATGAGAAGCCCAGCTGCTCCCACCTGAGGCTGATGTGCAACAGTGAACAAGAGAAGTCAAGGTTCAATATATATCCTTACAGCTGAGTTTCAGCAAAATGAAATGGAAGAGAACAGGGCTTAAGCAAGAAGTTTCAAAGCATAGTGAACAGGGAAAGACTTCCTTCTGAGGGACTGAAGTCAGCATCTTCCTTGGAAAAATCAGAGCAGAGAACAAAAGGAGCATAAGGTGGCAGATGTGGAAAATGGAGAAGGGAGAAGGCATCATCTGAGAGGAGCTGGAGAAAGCTTGGAGAGTGGTCATGATCAAAGCTGTGGTCATGGAGGCTGGGGTCTGGTCCTTGATGCGCTCTCCTTCCTTGGGGAGCCTTCTCTGTATCCTTCAGTTCATCCCATCCCATTCTGCCTGGCATTTTCCAAATTTAGCTCTGAAAATACTTAATCCTGGGATCCGTCATGCCACAGCTTGAGCCTGTCACCTTCTTCTGCATCCCGTTATCACAGGGAAGAAACTCTGTGTCTGGTTGGCCTTGAGAGTCAGCTGATGGGGAACAAGGCCAATTAAAAATCCTGTATAAAATGATACAGAGGATAGATCTGTAGAGCTTTTATTACAGGGAACTTGGAAAGAGTAGAGGCCAGTTTTTCATTGTGACTGATGTTGAATGGAGTCCAGAGAGGAGATAAAAAAGGGGGCTGGAACTTCAGTCAGAATCACAGAATTGTTAAGGTTGGAAAAGACCTCTAAAACTCTATCCTTGAGTTCAGCTATTAACCCAGCACTACCAAGTCCACCACTAAACTGTGTCCCCAAATGCCACATCTGCAGGTCTTTTAGATTCCAGCAGGGATAGTGACTGAGTTACTTCCCTGGGCAGCCTATTGCAGTGCTTGACAAGCCTTTCAGGGAAGAAAGTTGGTAGTTGATAGTATGACATGAGCTAAATCAGGGAAATAGTCTCAGTGTGGCATTCTAGGCTCTGAGCACAGCAACTGAAACCCATAAAGTGTGCTGCTAAGGTCTACAGCAGAGCGGTGTCAAGGAAAGTATGAAGTCTGGCAGAAGGGATAGCAATTAGCAATCCAAAGCCAGTGATGCTGCTGAGAGAAGACACCAGTACATTGAAAAATCAGAATACAAGAAAATGCTGAGTTTAGTTAGTGAAAAGAGGTATCAGAGACACAAAGCAAGGAGATATTCTAACTCAAGAGCACAGTTACAGAATACAGCCAACAGCTGTGTGTCATCCATGTAAAAAAATTTGTTTTGGCAAAGAAAAGAAGATCATAACCCAGTGAAGACTGCATAAGAAGAATGTAAATCGCATGCTGGACTCTTGAGCTCTTTTTTGAAGTGAGAGACACCTACAGTTTTGTTTTAATGTGGTTTTTGTTGTCTGTCCCCAGCATCCTGCCCAGTGCTGTGCAGTGGAAATGGGCAGTACATGAAGGGAAGGTGCTTGTGCCATAGTGGCTGGAAGGGAGCAGAGTGTGATGTCCCAACGAACCAGTGCATTGATATCTCCTGCAACAACCATGGCACGTGCATCATGGGCACCTGTATCTGCAACCCAGGGTACAAAGGCGAGAGCTGTGAAGAAGGTATTTGCAAGATACATTCAATTAGCCCTTTGCTTTGATTGTCGTTCTGTAATTGCATGGATGGAGGCAATTCAGAATCGGACTGGCACTTAAACAGAACAGTAATAGGCACCTTAGAGATACAATAGATGGAGGCAACATAGAAATGATATGTTGTCATAACTCGTCGTTAGCTATCATATTTGTTCAATAATTGGATGAAAAGCCATCAAATGCCTCAGATAGATAAATCTAGTCGAAAGACCAGAAGATTTAATCATATGTTCAAATGTTCTTATTAAAGCATCGATTCCATTTACACATCTAAACGTATAATTACTTTTACAGTGCTTTCTTCTCTGCTGTGTTATGCCAAGCAATTTCAGTTGCTTACATACACAAAATGGTGACGTGTGAGAGAAAGTCCGAGATTCTTGTCAGCTTTAAAAGCTCAGAAATGCTCAGGACTTGAATTAAATTCTGCTTCAAAATTAGATATTATTTTAATGGCTCTTCCATAGCTTTTTTTCTCACATTAGCCCTCAAACATTTTTTATTTACATTTGGATTTATAGCTCAGAAATACGGTACCTTTTAGTACTTATCTTTAATCTCTTTGTGTAGGAACTCACCTGCCAACATAAACCTTTATCTTCCCGAGCCTATGACTGCTTCTTATTGCTAAATGAAAAAGTGGAGAGTTTTGCAAGTGTATAAATCATTCAGGGAGTTATAAAAATACATCCAAAAGTGCCTTATTTAAAGAATAATGTACAACACTTTTGAAAACTATTCTCAAAATTCTATGCAGGTGACCTGATAAGTAAGTGTGCTTAAAGTATGCTTCTACAAGTATATGTGTAAGGCCTTTTCACAACTTGATAGATTCAAAACATTATTTGACACGTTTAAGAATCACAATGGCTTGAATTAATTTATGGTTGTTTTTATTATGAGGGATAAAGATTTATCTGAAATGGCTTTACTTTACGGGCAATGAAAATAGGCTGGATTGGATTCAGACATTCTAATGGCATCTAATCTGGCAATTCTTTTGAAGTGTTAAATGTATTGGAGTGGGACATGGCTTCAGTGTCAGTAAATGTTAGAGATGAAGACAGTATCAGCTCTTATAACAATAAGCCATCTCTTGAGAAAGCTTCATTTTGGCTTAAAGCACAATTCAGTGAAGCTGTGGGGCATGCAAAACCCAAAGATGGTGACTACTGAAGTAACTTTAAAGCATCTCTGCAGACTTCTTATTTACTAGATCATATCTTTACTGGATAAACAGAAATGAGAAGATCCTGATTTTGCCTCCAGCCAGAAGTGTTTAATGTGTGTAAATCAGAGTGAGATTTGCCCTTTTTCTAACAGGAATGTTTTTTTCCCCTGGTTTCATTTAAAGCAGAAAAGCCAGACACTACTCAGTTATTTTATGTTATCACTGTAGCGGGGGACAGTGTCAGTCCCGCTAGGTCAAAACTTGAAAAAGGAGGAAGAACAAAGAGAACATGGTTTTTCTTATGGGCTGTTTAGTATTTTTCCAAGCATGCATGTTTTTGATATTCAAGGCATAATTTGTATTGTACGGGGCGGGGGGAGGGGAGTAACTCAGAAATATGCCATGTGGGAAATCTTGAGGACATATATATATACATATATATATATATTATATATATATATTTGGATCTAGTAAAAAAGTTGATTTATACTATTTTTTAAATTGCTTTTACTCTTTAATTTCTCTTTTAAGAAGGACCATCTGGTATTGATTACTCTTTATTATTTTTTAGTTCTTGTAGCCTCACAGCTTGGTCCATGTTTGTAGTGGGTTTTCATTCCAGGGTTTCTTCTGTCTTTTCTTTTTCCACCGTAGAAGTTCAGCAATGTTTATAAAACATCAGCCAACAATCTTACACAAGTTTTTCTTTTCTCCTTTCTTAGTTTATTGGCCCATATTTTATAAGGCATGGGCTAAGTCAGCGAGACATTACAAGGAGGGGAGCAAATTTAAGCAGTGAAAAATGAGAAGTTACTCTTTGGGCACCAAATAAGCCTAATAACTTGTGTGACCAATGAAGCATGAAGCATATTGGGGAAAAGTGTAGAAGAGGCACTAACCTTGCTTGCTGCATGATTTATCTCCCTGGCAAAGATGCTGTACAAGGCTGAACTATAAATGGGGCATTTTCCAACCAGGAATTTTACCATTTGGGACATTTTCTAACCAACAACACAGACATACGCTTTTTTTTTTTTTTCTTTTTCCAGGTATACTAGATTTTGTCAACTCTGCCCTCCTGCGCAGCTCCCCACCTCTACTTCTCCTGGAGCTGAGCAGCTAAATTTGTCAAGCACAACTCCCTAAAAATATACTATTGTACTCCAAATCCACTAAGCAATTGATTAAGAAGAAAGCAGAGGCCTGTAATCCTGTCCCAGGGCCCTTCCGATGGTGCCGAAAGCCTAAAGAGATATAGCTAGTGAGGCTGAGATTAAAGCAGCCATTGTGTGTGACATTTTCTGAAAGGGCTCATTTCAACATGAAAAATGGCCTTGGGATTATGATAAATGGGGGGTTCTGACATGCACATTCCCCTCCTATAATCGTCTGTGTTAGAGCTGAGATAGCAGATTGTCTGTCTCCTGTGGTGGAGGCCCCTGTAAAACTCACCTTTTTCCCAGCTGACCTTCAGAGGGGATGATTAATTGCCTGGAGGTAGCCTCTTGCCAGTTAGCCTGTGAACTTTGTTCCCTATGTTCAAACCATCTGCTGAGAACGGACGAGGCTGCTAGTCCATCCCTTAGTCCTTTTCATACTTATTACTGCTGAGAAAGAACAGGGCCAGGGCTTCAAGGGTCTCACGCTAAAATTGGCACCATAGCTCCCAGCTCGCTAACAGTGAAGGAGATTTATAGACTCATCCTTTCCAGCCTCTTAAAATTTCTGAGGATTGTTCCAGCTATGAGCAGAGCTCCAGGAATTAAAGAAAAAAGAAAATTCTCTCCCATGCCTTGGGATAGTAATAACTAAGCCATTACTTGTCACACTGAGAATGGTTTGAGAATCCAGGGAACTATCAGAGCAGCTGTTGTGTTTCCTTTTAAGGTTTCTGTGTCTTAAACAGGTCAGTGGAATTCTTATTAGCTTTTACAGGGGGCAAAAAACTGAACCACAAGCCTGCTGTGTGTATGGTGGCTGTGTTCTGCTCTGCTGTATCAGAGCCAGGAGTTGGACAGCTTTCCCTGTGCTGCTTAGCCAGACTGACACTTGTCACTAATCCCGAGGGCACTGCCACACACCGTTTCAAGAAATGGGAAGAATTTCTCTAGGCTGTCCTATCAGCTTTTATATATAAATAGACAATCACCTCCTCCAGTTGTTTTTTTTTTTTGGAAGGGTGTCTAGTGCATTTAAAATTTCCGATTGCTGGGTGAAATTCCCCTGTGGGCAGAGGAGCTGACAGTTGCCTAAAAAACACATAACTCAGGAATCAGGCAGGAGTACATTTGGTATTTTGGTGTATATTGCCATATACCTAACTGAATAGTCTCCTGTCTTCTTAGGAAAATTACTATTTGGGGGGAAAGTAAACCCCAAACATTTAAGAAAGAGTATTAATTGATCAAAGATAAAACCAGAAGAACACCAATATAAAAAAATACATGATTTTGTTTTAATCTTTACTCCAAAAAACTGTCTAAGGATCTATTTAATGTGAAATTTATGTAAGTCTCTGTGAAACCTATATAGATATAAGCACATTCTTCAATTTAAGCATGTATTTTGCTGAATAAGAATGTCAGCTTCTGCTGAATCTTTATGCAAAATACTCTCTCAGAAAACTAGAGCTCAGCTTTGAATTCATTAGTAATAGTAATTTAGGTTACTCTAACAGAATAAATGGATGCACAGTAGTTATGCAGGAGAATAATATTCTTATTCTATTCTTAATTGATATTAGCCTGTTCTTGCCAGAAGGGTCATTTATTAGTGCAGACCTGGATAAAAGAATGGATTTCATCATTAATTTTTTCTCTGTTTTTCGCTTAAGAGTTTTAGATCTCACCGCCTTTTAGGGACACTGACTTCTCGGATGAAGCACGTTTTGTGCACAGCGAGGTTTTTTGGTTGAAACCTTGAGATATTATTTAAGTACACTTGTGTAGATGGCATTCTGATGGCTTTTTTTCTGAAGTTCCCATTTGCTCTTGCTGTCTGCTTCCTCTTCCTTCTCACATATAGTGGACTGCATGGATCCCACCTGCTCAGGACGAGGTGTGTGCGTGCGAGGGGAATGTCACTGTTCTGTTGGCTGGGGAGGAGCAAATTGTGAGACCCCAAGAGCCACTTGTCTGGATCAGTGCTCTGGTCATGGGACCTTCCTCCCAGATACTGGACTCTGCAGCTGCGATCCCAACTGGACTGGACATGATTGCTCAATCGGTAACATCAGCAGTTACTTACTCTTGGTTTTTATTTTAGTTAAACTTTGTAAAATCTTCTTGCACTTAGATCTGCAAAAAAAGTGCTACGAATGTGTTCTAGTGAAGCACATGCAAGGCATGACTGGAAGCAGAAATTCCACAGCTCAACTACGTAAATAATTCTGTTTCCATTCCTAGGCATAGAGTAATATAACAAATAACTGCATTAAAGGCATCTAGGCTTCCTACTGTTCATCAAATGGCTGTGAATGTAATTGATGGTCTACATATAACTGCTTGTTCTGGTGTTAGTTCTTGATGAATCTCAGTAGCCACCAAAGGCTCTGTTTTGATTTTTAGGAGATGACTAAATAATCTTTAGGTGGCTGTAAACAAGAAGGAAGAGGTGGCAGTCCGTCAGATCTCCTTTCCTTTCTGAATTCAAAGTCCATGCTTTTCTAGGCTCAGCTAGAGGAGGATGAGGGCCACATGAGGTTCATATTGAAATACTATCCTCTATCAAGTAAAAAATAAGTTTACTGATTAAAAGTATGTAATAGTTCAAGCACCTACCAAGAAGACACATTTTATGAGCAGTTTCGTGTAGATGTTTGGAATCTGCAACTTCTTTCCTCTGCTGAATGGGCATCTTGCTCAAAATCTCCATCAGGTATGTGAACTGAAGGCTAAAGAAAATCTATTCAGGAACCTTTTCCTCCAAATGCAGTTAGCTTTTAGACAAACACTGAGAAATGCTGGAATACATTAAACAGTCAGAACCTATGGAACATTTAGTCCTTTGGCTTTTGTCCTGTATTTTGTGCTCACAAACAAGAGACTCCAGCAATAACAGCTTCTATACCTTACACAGCTGGAGTGGAACTAGGCCAAAAATCCAGGGCAGCTCAGTATAGGCAATGCTGAGTTTTCAGCAAAGGAGTTTTTGCCAAAGCAGCCTCAAAAAGAAAGCTATTAGGAGAGTGGATGTAGTAGAAAAAATATGTAAACAACATTTTCACTGAGGAATTACTATCATGAGTAAAGAAAACCAGGTTAACTGCTTGCAAGTAGTTTAAGAGAGTAACTTCCAAGGAATGGGCAAGCTGAATAAACTGGTGCTAAGAATATATAAAAAAAGTCTTTTTGACAGTCATCATTTAGGTTAGATGTTAGAAGCTTGTCATAAAATAAAATTTACTGGACTGAGGAATAAGCAGAAGAGGAGGCCGGCCTGCCTGCCTGGGGCTGAAACTAGGTTGATCAAAACTTTTGTAGAGGTAGGTACAGAAACTGTCATGCATTGAAAGGAGGATAAATTTGGTGTCAGGCTTTTCCTTTCCCCATATTAACATCTTCAATTCCATACTCTGCGAGTTTATTTGTAAGGCCACTGTAAGGGAAAAGCTAGTCATGTATTTCTAGTGATTTTGTAGCATAGTTCATAATTGAGTCATCATTCTGAGTGTGTATGGAGGTTTGGGGATTGCAAGGATGGATTTGGAAAAATGTTTATTTCTACGCACAAACAGAATTCAGTTTCCCTTTATTAACCTGCATGGTCATGTACAGATGATTTATAAGCTTTCCTTATACTGCTTTTATAAATCCATCTAGTTCAAACTTTCTTTGGCAGCGTGAGGTTATTTGAGACAAACTTGAGCATCATTCCAAGACCTTTTTCGTTACCGAGCTGCTTGTAACATTGGGGTTATTGTGCCTCACAGCTAAAATCACGGCTAAGGTGATTTGTAAACTTCCATTTCCAACCCAGACCTTTCCACTGAATTGATGACTTGATTTGAAAGACAGATTTACTCACAGAATATGTGGTACTCTTCTTGCATGACTAAAACAGAGTGAGCAAGCATGCTACTACATGTAACAACACATTGCCCAACCCAGTGGGGTGGAGGTTTTGTAGAAAGGACTAAAAGGGTCAGATTTCATTGTTTTCTAAAACAGGACCAAACAGAACAGAAGAATTATTAAGGGAAAGAATTAAGTACTTGCATAAATCACCCTCAGCTCAGTAAAGCAGTTAGGACTGTGTTTAGTCCCTATGAAATCTATAGGACTGTGCTGACATGGCGTAGTGCCAAGGACAGCCCCTTTCATAAACTGTATGGAGAGACAGACCTTGAGAACAGCACAATCATCTGAAAACCCAGAATATGAGGAGACACAGTGGATTTTCCAGCTCTTAACACCTTGAAGTCAAGACTAGTACCTATCTGCAGTACCATATGATGTATTCATTTAAAAGGTTATCAGGCAGTATGGAAGCAGTCTATGGATTGTCATATGTAGAAAGAAAAACTAGACTCTCTTTGAACCTTAAACTCCATCTTTCAGCTATGTAGGTAGTTTTCACCTGCCCTTAGTTGTAATAGAGAAACACAGATTTCTGCATAAAACTCCTAATTTTCACAAAATAATAATATTACAGAGATCAGAGATTTCTGTTTCGTGTTTATATTATCTTTTTTCATTCCACTTAGCCTGTGTCTTCATAGACAAGCTGTGTAATTCAGTCTCTTTTGAGAGATTCCTACTCTGAACTGGATTGTAGGAAGAAGTAATTATATGTTTGTTTTGTTTGGCTGTTTTTTTTTGCTTTAAGTGTCTGCCCACTGCCAGTATATCTTGAGATAGGACTGCTGCCATACTATCTCAGATTTTCCAATCTCAAAAAATGCTTCTTAAATATACTTCACCCTTTCATGCAAGGAACAGTATTGTAGGATGCCTTCTCCCTCAGTATGCACTAATTTTTTGATAGATTCGCAAATATTAAAAAAGAGAGAAAGGTGCAGTGATAAGCCCAGAGATAACTTTTACTGAGCAGCAAGAGAAACATTTTGAATTCTCCATGGGAGAATTAAATCCCTTCCTTTTTGCATCTTAGTACTGTTGCACAAGCAAATACAAAAAGGTCTTTATAACCCAGTTCAGCTAAAAAATCCAAGGCAATGCTTAGTACAAGAAAGGTAATTAAGAAAACACTGACCCTAGTTTCTCCAGGGTCTGCCATCACAGATCCTCTGTATCCCAGGCTTTTGGTGGGCTATCTCCCTTCACCTCTTAATGAGCCCTAGATGGCAACTAATGAAGCCATTATAGGGCAGGTCTCTTAATCTCTTACTGTCTGAGTGTAGTGAGAAGAAGGAAGTGGCCTGTGCTGCAATGTGAAACAGAACTCAATAGCTGATATAGTCTCACTCTTGACCTATTTAAACTGGACCAGGTGTTTCTAGCTAATTAAGAGGCAACACACCACATACCATCAGACGTATTTGCTGACTGCAGTGAATGAGTAGGCGAGTCGTGTCATCTGTGTTGGGGGAATGCGCCATTTACCAGAGGGATCTCACTGATGCATCACTACAGTTCCAGGCCCATCAAAACAGTATTATGCTTGGATGCAAAATCATTATTAAAAGAATTAAGTTAGCTGGTGTTGTCCTTCACTCTCCTCAAATTTAAATCAGTGATTTTCACTCTGTTGTCTGTTTGGTAGTTGGCATCTTGACATGCATGATATTCACTAGAAACATTGCAAAGCTGAATATACAAAGCAGCAATAGAAATCATGTTCTCTGTGGAGTAAGTACTGACTTTTTCTGGGCAGTTGACAGTGGTTGTAGATTTACCTACATGCAGATAAGGATTCCTTCTGCATCACTCATTCATAAGGACTCACTTTATGCATGGTTGACATCCAGGCTCTGCCACAGACCCTTTAAAGTACACTGGAGAAGAGCATTAGAAGGAGTAGTACCTTGTATATGGGGGTCCTACATTGTCAGGGGAGACATGAAATCCTGAGCTGCACATTTAATGATACCAGTTAGAAACTGGAAGCTGGGACTCAGTAAAGAGGTAGGAGGTTATGATGTTTTACTTCACATTTTGAAAAGAGTGAGAGAAAATGCCTGACCAGAGACTGAGGCTGAGCTTGAATGATCATATCTCATGAAATCTAGTAGTTTGACCCTATTCATAGCTCCTCTCATCACTCTGCAGCTAACATGCTTTTTTGAGGATATGGCATTTGACTTTATGACTGCCCTTTTTTCCCCACTGTGACAGGGAAGAAATGCTGCTTCTCAGTGACTTGTTGCCAAACTCTGTTATTAAGGTCTATGATCACAAAGATATTTAGACACTTAAAATTTCCCTTAAGCAGATTATCGAGCTTTACTACAGTGTTGCAGAGAACTTATCAACTTCTGAGACATCCTACCATCTACAGCTGTCTATTGAAAAAGTACCTTAGATTCCTAAATTTCTTCTGTGGCACTTAAACAAGTGTCTCCTCAATCTGGGAATGCATTGGACATGCTCTCTCACTTCTTGGGAGAGTATTCCACCTACCAGGTCAATGCAGATGCTACAAGCAGTTAGCTCAAAGAAAACAGTGAACTGGCTGGGCCAGTCCAGTTTGGCAAGGGCAACAGAGCTGGGGAAGGATCTGGAGCACAAGTCTGATGAGGAGCAGCTGAGGGCCTTAGGGGTGTTCAGTCTAAAGAAAAGGAGGCTCGGGGTTGACATTATTGCTCTCTACAACTATCTGAAAGGAGGTTGTAGCCACATGGGAGTTGCACTCTTCTCCCAGGTAACAAGGGACACGACAAGAGGAAATGGCCTCAATTTGTCTGGGAGAGATTTAGGTTGGAAATTAGGAAAAATTGCTTTATTGAAAGGATTTGTCAAGCATTGGAGGAGGCTGCCCGGGGAAGTGGTAGAGTCACCCTCCCTGGAGGGATTTAAAAGACATGTATATGTGGCACCTGGGGACAGGGCTTACTGGTGGGCTCAGCAGTGCTGTGTTAATGGACTTAGAAGTCTTTTTCAATCTAAATGAGACTATGTTTCTGTGATTCTCTGATAGGGGTTTCATGCCCTGAGCCTTAATGCTAGGTGGGCATTACTCTAAAGCACAGAGTGCCTGTCATTTGGGACAGGAAAAGCATCTCAGACCACTCATCTCCTCAGGATTTCCAGCACTGCAACAGTCATCATGGCCACACTTATTCTGGCTAGAAATGTTATAAATGTCCTTAGTGCACAGGAAAAAATAAAGGTTTCTAATTCATGCATAGTTCCATGCTATCCCCTTCTGCTCTTAGGCTTCCCATGACATTACTGATTTGGTCGGATAGTTTTCCTCAAGAAGAGACATCTCTACAGAGGTCAGTTCAGATCTTAGTTAAGTTGAAATCCTTGAAAGGGAGCTGAATTGATTCCTCATTGATTCAGCTGCTTTCTTATTTGGCTATTTCGTATTACTGTAGAGCAGTCTGGGTTCAGCTTTTGAGATATACTTGGTTCTGCCAAATAACTGTAGAAGGCTCAGCAGGCATTGTGATCACAGATTCCTTAGGAGAGGAGCAATTACAGAACTGTGGCATTTAACAAAAACAGTAGGAAACTCCATCTTATCCTGTGTGATTGGTTAAACACAGCTTTGGAGGGGCTTCAAACTGCCATGATCATAGTACTTGCAGATATGCCTAGATAAACCTGGCCTCCAAGCACAGCAGGAAAAAAGTGTCGATAGCCACAGGACTAGCAGAAGACTGGGCATTTATCCACCAGTTGTAAAATAGTCCTCCATGACTTTACTGTTTTCAATACATTGAGAAGCTGGATTTAAAATAAAACTAGTGTGGTGTGTGTATCCATGTCTCTGGTTGCAGGGAAGCCATATTCTTATAAATTACTGTACAGCACATTGAAGTCAATGGAAAAGCTCCTGTTTATTTTGCAGGAGTATGGATCAATTTAAGGACATTTACAAACAATGATTAGATTTAAGTTCCTGTATCAGTTAATGGTAGTGATTGAATTTTTTAGTATCAATTTAGTTGTACAAATTAACAATGGTGAAAGTCTTTCAGAGAGCACCCCACCACAAAGTTGTACAGTTCATTGAAACAGGTATCTTTTCTCTATTCCAATTATTAGACATCAGAGATCATGAAGAACGAACTTTTAAAGAGTTAAGCTAAAGCAAATATACCTTTAGCTTCCAATGTCTTCTTTTCGTGAGGAGTTGTGCAGGAAAATCTTGCACACACGCACACACAGGCACACGGAGACACAGTTCTCATATATCCTACCAGACAATGTCATTTCCCATTGGTCAAACAGCACCAGGGTTAACTCAACATGTGTGATATAATTTGATTTCCTTGGGCTTATTGGTGTCAACCTTTGAAAACAAAATCTGGTGTTAAATTCATGTCATGCCCAAGGCCACCAAGATAAAAATTCATCCTTAGAAAATGTTCATATAATTCCTTCTTTAAAAAATCATTTTCTTCGGGGATAAAAATGTCTCTGTAAAAGATGGATATTACATCAGCTGTCGTGATGCAGGCTTGTACCATACTACAGACTAGAGCCCTTTTTAATTCCTAAGAAACTGATGATTTGTCTTTTTCATAGAATTAAATCACGTGAGGAAGAGCAAGGGAAATAAACCTCAGGATGCAACACCAGAAATTGATAAACATCTGTATATTTTAGATCTTAATCACGAAAAAGTTATTGGGCACAGCTATGTAATCAAGGGCCACCTTAAATGATCTTCCTTCAGCTTGTGACTTGTTTGTGTCTCTAACCTTGCAGAGTAGTGAGAAACATTAGTTTGGGGCAATTGAAATTTTGGTAGCACAGCATCTTCAAAGCTAGTCTTCAGAAGATACCATCAAAATCTGTTCCAGCTCAAAATCTAAATTGCAGACTCACCCCAAAAGCCTTAAGTTGATCTTCTAATGGTCATTAAAGGCCAGGAAATGTTTTGTACCAGCAGGAATTTTGTCCTCAGCTTTGCAGAAGCATAACATTCTGATGTATGAACTTGTGATCTTCCCCATTTTATTTGTGTGGAGAGAAGTAACATTTCTCTCTAAGGGAATAAAGTATGTGCTGCCCATTATACGAGATTCTCACTGGCTCTGCCTGGCAGATATCTGCTTTGTGGATTGTGAAGGAATTAGTGAATCCAGAGAATCAACAGTGTTAACAAGAACCATCATTGTACAAAACATGAATTTTTTTATGTCGTTGGAATTGTGAGTACAGATTTTAGCCTACCTGTTGCCAAGACGAACTTATGCTTTCAAGTCTTCTAAGCTTTTTATTAAAAAAGCAATAAAATACTAAAATTAGCCCAAACCTTTGAAATAAAAGTATTCAGGAAGGCTTTCATTTGAATACCCTTTTACTCCCTTTCCTTTTTTTTATTAAAAATGTTTATAAGGAGACTCTGGTGTGGTATTAAAAAAAAAGTAATAGTTGAAATGGTCTGTAGTTATTTTTGTGGGGAGTCCAATTCTTCAAAAGTCCAGATATCTTTGTGCTCAGCAGATGAAAGACATACGAAAGGGAGGGAGAAAACTCCCACTTATACAGAAATACAACTTATCTTTCAAGTCTGGGTTCCTACTTAAAATCTGATAGTTGAGAAATTGTTTTATGATATTTCTCTTGCCAACTGAAGATCCATCAAACTTCTGTCAGTTCTAAGATGTATTTAGGATCTTGCTTCTAACCAATTCTCTGTTTGCAGCAGACCATGCAGTCTTGGTCAGATACAATGTCTAAGGGAGGATTGAAGGACCTAAAGACTTGCATTCTAGCTGTCATTTCAAACTTGGCCAAAACCAGTGGAAGCAGTGATATCATCAGTCTGGCTGTGACCATTAGATCACAAAGCGTTTGGTCTGATTAGGTCATGTCTCAGGCTGAGAATAGTGTGTGTCCAGTGGTGTAACAAGAGTCCCTGATTCTCACTGACCTTGGTCATTCTGTGCTGAGTAAAGCTTCTCTCTCATATCAGCAGTAATCAGTGCAAATTTATGGACCCTCACAAAGGGCAATGGGTAGACTATTCCATGCCCTATTTGTTTTCTACAACAATAAGGGCTAATTCCCAGCATGCCAATTTTAGTTCATCATTCTTCCCCATCTCCAAATGTGACCTCAGCAGTCACACCATGAGCTCAAAAGTTCTTTTTGTTTGTATTAATTATGCTTTGTGTTGTGGACTTTTCTGACTGAAAACACCAGTCATGTACTTGACTCAGGAGGGTTCAGGTTAACACAGATAATTTGAAGAATTTCACAGCACCACCACAAGATGTAAAATTCCATCTCTAAAACAGGCTACTGTTAAAATAGCATGTTTTGAGGATGACTGAACAATTAGCATGTTTACTTCTGTCACTGAGAACTTATCACTTGTATCGCTGAGTCTCAGATAACCAAATTTTGGCTGTTTCTCTGACTTTGCCTTTGAAAGGAGAAGCCTTAGAGTCCTTACACTTTCTAGACTTATATCATGCCAATTTGGGGGCTGGGCGTAGCTTAGTCCCTGTTTTTTCCAATGGAATATCTGTAAGGAAGTTTTGCTGCTTTTTAAAAACATACTGAGTCACTTCTTTGACACAGTAAATGTAATCCAGCTGTCACTGAGCACAAAACTGCTGTCCCTGCAAGAATGATGTGAAATGGCTCTTCAGGTGCTTTTGGAGATAAAACCAGTTGATCGAGCCAGCTGAGAACCTGAAATGTTATAGTCCCCACATGGAATAGGGACATGCTCATAAACTCTGTAACCAACTCACAAAAGACTGTGTAGACATCCCCTTAATTTGTGAGTCTAGACCTCTGTTTCTGACTATTCCCACTTTTAACCAGAGTACTGCTGCAGTGTCAGTAGGGTGGATATTTGTGTGCAGTCAGTCTCTGCCTGTGATCTATCTTGATAATGCTGGATCAAGACTATAATCTCATACCTCACTCATTTGGCTCAGCAAGGCTTGTCATAGGTTCCATGTCACGGCTTCTCCACTGCCATTCAGTCAATTCCATGCTGTTGGTGGTGGATAGCTCCTGTGGCTATTTCCTTACACTCCAACCCAGCTGGAGCTCATCATGGTCAGAGTTTCTTCAAAGGCTTATTGGTGGATGCCCCATCCCTGAAAGTGTTCAAGGCCAGGTTGGATGGGGTTTTGAGCAACTTGGGTCTAGTGGAAGGTGTCCCTGCCCATGGCAGGGGGAGTGGAACGAGACTGTCTTTAAGGTCCCTTCCAACCCAAACCATTCTATGATTCTATGTTTCATACCAAGTTAGAATGTCTGAGGTTAAGTAATAAGGAAAATAATCTCGGGGTGGGTAAAACAGAAAAACTATGCAGGAAAAAAACAATGTAAGACCAGTGAATGTCATATAGTGTATCGGTGTCTACTGAAGGCCAGAAATCCATGATTTAATAAGCTGTCTGAAGTGGATGCACTGGAATTAGTATAGCCTTTCTACCCCCTTCCAAGTTGCAAGATGTTCATACTCTCAAAACTATCATCACAATTTGCACTAATGAGCACCTTTCTAATGATCTTAAGAGATGAAAGTTCAAAAGTGCGTTGGAGAGAGCTCTGCTGCTTTTCCGTAAAAGTGATCCTTTCAGATCAGTATTGAGGCATATGGACAGCACAGCAGACACAAACCTTTTGGAACAGCTGCTACTGCATCCCGTTCGTGTGGATAGAGAGACATCTCACTTCTGGATATGTCAGAAGGTGTTTCATACATGTTCTGTGTCTCCTTTTGAAGAAGATGAGTAACATTAAAATTTCCAAGTTCTTTGGTGAAATCCTGTCTGAAGAAAAAGAAACAATATTGAGACTGCCTGAGCTCTGAATAAGGGAATCCCAAGCAAACCTAGCTTGTGATCACTTCAGCACACACATTTGTAAATGCTCTGTTGAATTGATTTTAGAACAAAACAAGCTGTACAAAATTGGAAAAGAAATTAGTTCTTTTTAATAACAGTAAGCATGAGTAAAAGGCTTTTCTGCTGTCAAATTATCTCTTCCTTGTGGACACAGAGAGGAAATTAAAATTAGTCCAGAGAAGAAGCCTTGTTAGGATTAGGAATTCTAACATTAGGAATTGTTTCTTCTCTGGGAAGCTTTACCTCACATCCCGCAAAGCACAGAGATTCAATTAAGCATCAAAGAGAAAAATATAATCCTGCACTTTGGGATATTTATTTTTATTCCACAAATCTGAGCTCCAAGACTGAAGCGTGACAATACCTGGCATTTCATGTCCTGCTATTCAACAGCAAGAGACAGTTTAAAATAAAGTTCATAAAAATAAATAAATGGAAGATTGACACAAGTACAAAAGTAAATCACATCTGTAGAGGAGATGCTTTAAATACAATGTGATGGTCAATCCCTAGTATTTAAGGAAAGGATGAAAATAGAGTATAAATACTGTAGAAACTAGAAGCTGATAAAAGGCACCAGACCAGTTCAATGAAATTTCATCCCACAGTTAGTTTTTCAGACAGGAACTGGAAGACGTTTATGCAAATATGAAGCAAGCTGAAATTGCACTTATGAGTGAAATTTTTTTTTTTTTAAGGTATCCCAACTGTACCAGTGTACATTGTGCACCTGGACAGATTGGGTAAGAGCTGTGTTCTGTTAGCACAGGGCTTGCTAATGACTGCTCCTGTTCTTACTGTTACTATTTCTAGCAGGAATTCCCAGGAGTCCCATTGGGACTGTAAGTGCTGTAAGCTGAGTTTGAGGCTCAGTCTTGGAGGCCAGACATACAATAGTATGTTACTATGCCAAACTCATTCATTACTCATTTTAGAGATGGAAGGTGGGTTCTAGGGCAGTTATGGACATATCTCCTGGATCTGCTCAGCACCTGGTGAGGAGCTACTTTGTGGACACTTCATCTCCAAGTTTGGCAGCTCAGAGCAGCCCAGATTCCTGATCTGAATCTCCAGAGAGAGGTGATACCTAAAATGGGATTTGCAGAAGCCTTTCAGTTAAGCGCAAAGCTGTCTATGCAAGCAAAGAACTAAATACAAGGAGAAGAATGGGGGAAAAAGCTCAGGTGGGGTTATCTTTTGTTTAGTTGAGGGCCAGAGATGAGTGCTTTCTTTTATTAGGGATCTTCACCAACTCTTCTCCAAAGTTTTTTCCCTTCTGAACATATATTGAAGACCTGTACTCAGTCCTCCTTCTGCAGATCTGGCAAGAATCAGCATTCAGGCCAACTCAGGTGTCCTGGTTAGGGTCACTCTCTAACATAGGATATGATAGCATTCCCCAGTGTGGGCACTCCAGGATGCTCCTCAGGGCTTTGTGTTCAGGAGGTGAAAATTCAGGTGACCAAAGTCACATTTCAAAACCATTGCTGAAGGTCAGTGTGCTTCCTGATGAGGGATGATAGGAAAGCTGATGGATTCATTTTCAGTCTCTGGAGAGCATAATTTAATCTTGATCTCCTCATCCATGGAAAGAAAATAAATAGCTGTTACCTTTCAGATATATTCAGTTTGCTGAGCTGTGTAAAATGCATTGAAACCCTTGAGTGGAGTGGAGAGTCATCTCAGTACCAGAAGTTTAATTACACTCATAAAAGCACAGGTTTTACATTTATTGACATAAATAATAATTACTATTTCTACATTAGTAATATTTACATAATTGATGTATGTTTTAAAAAGAAATAAGCAAATTATTTTTATAAAAGCATTAAATTATGCAGACTTTGCTTTTAGGACACGATCTCTGAAAGTAAAAACACATGCCCCTCAATCAATGACGTGGACACAACTTGCACAACCATTCCCTGGTCGCTACTGAACTGGATGGTTTTTGGATGATTTCAAACTACAGATTTGTCACTGGCAAGGACAGAAAATTCAGATCTCTCCTTCCAGGTTTTTCCTTGCTCCCTAGTTTTATCCTTTCCTTATTACATTTGTAAAAAAGAATGGTTTTAAAAGCTAATGTGCTTTATGTCTTCTTCAGTGACAGCAAAAGAGTTCATGTCACTACAGTTATCAAATCACAGGAATGAGAGTTTCATAACACTGCAAAATGTGTTTCATTATGAAAAATGTATTTAGCACTTCACTGCTATCTAAATCATGCTGATCATGCACCTTCTGGGTTTTTGTCATCCATATCTTTATATTTGTTGCTTTTCCCAGATATTCACCATAACTTGCCTGCTAAAGCAGGTTGTGAAAACAAGGCTTAGCTCCTTACCAAACTCAACCTTTTAGCTCTGTGCAATGCCTCTCTTCTGTGCTTCTTTTCTGGAAAAATCTGTCTGAGGCTGGAAATGGCCTCAAATGAGCCAACTCAAAGTGGGAAAATCCCAGTTAAGACAGATTTTTAATTATTAAATTTTCTATTAATATATTGAAGGTCAGTGGAATCGACCCAGTTTTCAGGAAGCTCTGAGCAATTTCACCTGATCTTATATTTTAGCACTAAATCCATATTTATTAAAGGATTTAGCAGGCAGGTCAGAAGCAGCTAAGTCTCTGATTCTGCATCACGTGAATGCTAAAGAAAAATTTTCATCTGCATTGCTCTTCTCTAAGCTGGAAAGCTTTAGACTATTGTCAAACCAGTTTGAGGATTTGTGGGGGAACAGGGGTAAACATGTAAAAATGGATTTGCTATAAATGTAGCACAAATTAACATCATTGTCCCTCTCCCAACCCCATTCTTTAATGTAGTATGAAAATAATATGAAATTCTGGATGATGCTATTTCCTGTGTTGAAAGCTCCTGTGTCTGTCCCATCAATTAAAAAGGGCTGGGAACAAAGCACTACATGGTGGTTAGTGTTTGATAGGTTCCTTTCCCACTTTTCTTCTGAAATATCAAAGGCAACATATCAGACTTTTTATTCTTAATGGGACAGATTTAGGTCAGTTTTTAGCAGGATATGCAAAAAAAAAAAAAGTATCAGGTACAAGGTTTTTATTTGTATGAGTAATTGCTTTAGTATTCTTACTTCTGAAGTGCTGTTAATGGACTGTGACCTCATTACACCTGGCAAAGTGCAAACTCAGAACAAAAAGGATAATCTTGGCCTCAGATAGTTGAGATTCTTAAGCTTTAAGTGAACAACAACAAAGAGAGACATGCTGATGGAGATAGAATAAAATTACAGTACAATTTTTGTCAACACACTGTGGAAGTTAAGGCACTTCAGCGGGCACTGGCAAGATTTTGGGTAGGATTCACGATAGATTAGGATTTTTAAGAGAGCCTTGAGTAATTCTGAGGCAGCCTTTACAGACCAGAGGGAAGTCTCTCACCCATTCATGAGGAGATAATGAGAAAAAAAAGAAAAGCCATTTGTCTAAAAACTAGCCAGCAGGCAGTTGAGTCTGGGCTCATAGAATCATGGAATCATAGAATAGCAGAATGGTTGAGTCAGAAGGGACCTTGAAGTCACCTAGGTCCAAACTCCCCTGCCATGGGCAGGGACGTGTTCCACCGCACCAGGTTGCTCAAAGCCCCAGTCATGGGCTGGTTCCTGGTGGGGATGAGCAGTGATGGAACGGATCAGGTCCTGAAACTGAAGATAAATCATTTCTGTTTTGATTATTTGCATGAAAAATAATCAGAATCCTGTTGGGAATGGCATTATCCTTTTCAAAGAATAATGTTTATGATTACCTAAGACTCCTGGACAAACCACCGAAAACTCAGTAGAGCCTTCAGCACAGTCTGCTCCAGAAGTTCTCCATGAAAGAGATTTCAAGTGAACCATCCTCTGGAATTACCTGTCTTTCCTCCTTGACCCACAGAAAGCAACTAGGCTCAATTCAGTTCTTTGGGTAAGACTGCCATAACATGAGGCAAGATTCAGAGGATGCAGGACACCACTCCTAGACAGTAACATGGCAAAGCCCTGGATGGTAGCATTGAAATGAACTTGATTCCTTAGATAAAACCCTACATCCATGAATCAAGTAACATCCATCAGTGCCATCCGGTAAGCGCAAGTGTCACGGAGCAAAATACATTAAGCCTCATATTTGCTTTTAGAATTGGGCACCAGATTTACTCACAGGATCCCCTTCCTTCATGGGACTACAGACAGCTTTGAGAGCTGCATTGCAAGATGAAGTGAAACACAGTGCACCTCTAGGAAAGGATAAAGAGTGGCTAAGCTGTTCATACAAACAGTGAAAGAGATTAAAGATGAAAGGAAATATTTAGTCACCTTTAGGGAACAGCTGGTGTGAAAATATTTAACAGGCAGGTCTTTTATGCACAAACGGTGTTCTAACTAAGCTTAAGTAGGCAGGAGCAATATGGTGCAGCTGGCCAGTCTGTAAATGCTGTATTAGGAGAATTAAAAGCTTTCCTTCTCATTTGCTCACACAGCTCAGATGGTAGCTAATCATGTCCTCTAATTTTAAAAACAGAATTGGGAAATGTACCAAAAAACGCAGCTTAATAAGAACAGAGGTGACAAATTCTGTCCCTGTGACTGAATGACAAAGAAACGATTCACCTGCCCTTTTCTGTAAAACAGCCTTAGCTGTCTTATTCTGCCCAAAAAGACATGTATTTAAGTGGAAGCTTAATCTGAAATCCATTTTGATCATTTCTTTGAGCACCACCAGAAAAGTAAAAGCTACTCTGACTATTTAATCACCCATTAGAAACCTGTGAGCATTTAAGAGGGTTGTGTTATAAAGGGCCAGGGCATACAGCAGGATGAGTGTTGTAAGGCTATTTAGATTGTATGGTACCCATCTATCTTTAAACTGGCAGCTAAATGGAAGATTTAGATTTGAGAGTTCCTGGATCCTGGTTCCCTGTCAGAAATAATTAAACTACATTTTAGGGGGGCTGTCGTAAGTAGTTTGCTTCACAAGTGTTTTTCACAGCTGAGAGCCTTTACTGCAGCTCTTGGGGCCCGGGAATCCAAACCACCTTATACATCCATTATATATGAATTACACATACGTAACCTGGAGCCTGCACTCTCTTGTGTGCATGAGTCGTGGTTTGGGTGGGGTCTCAGCTGGGTGGGAGATGAAACCCAAAATGCTCCCAGCATTCCTGTTCTGGGTTAGCCTAAGATCTGTTTGTTTTACATCATGCAGTGCATATCCCTGGCCCGCTTGGCAGCATGTTGTCTGAGAAATATTTTAGTCAAGATGTAAATGTCCCAGTGGGGTTTCCATCCATTTTCATAGGAATGACTGCACAGAGACTCTGCTTTTCAGGAAGTGATTTTTTTCTCTCTTCACCATTTTTGAATGTCCTCCATTATTTTAGTTTCACACCTTCAAATTACTCCAAGCAGGCTTCTGACTGTCACTCCAAATAGTTTCCCTTTGTCTCTGTTTTTTTTCCTTTCACCATCAATCTGTGGGTATCTGACCTACTATGAGCTGCATTTCGATCATACCCACAGGACACAGGACTGCACATCAGGACATCAAGGAAGTCTTGTGCTTATCTCAGAGTTCACATACACCTGTGGATCCATCACTTTACTTTCTTGTGCCTTGTTTACTTTACCTACAAGGTGCTGCCCTTGGTCAGTGCAAGCCTTGGTATTCATCACAGGCTGATGAAGGGAAGGATGAAGGGATTGAGAGCAACCCTGAGAAGGGCTTGGGGGTACAGGTGAAAAGCTGGACATGAGCTGACAATATGTGCTTACAGCCCAGAAAGAAAAACGTGTCCTGGGCTGCATCAGAAGCAATGTGGCCAAGAGGTCAAGGGAGGGGATTCTCCCCCACTGCTCTTGTAAGACCTCACCTGTAGTGCTGCATCCAGCTCTGGAATACCCAACATAAGAAGGATGTGGATCTGTTGGAACTCGTCCAAAGGAGGCCACAAAGATAATCAGAGGGCTGAGGTACCTCTGCTATGGAGACAGCTGAGAGAGTTGGGGTTGTTCATCCTGGACAATGGCAGGCTCTGGGGAGACCTTATTGTGGCCTTTTTAGTACTTTAAGGCGGCTTTTAAGAAAGACGGGGACAGACTTTTC
Source organism: Oxyruncus cristatus (assembly GCA_013399855.1). Taxonomy (NCBI): domain Eukaryota; kingdom Metazoa; phylum Chordata; class Aves; order Passeriformes; family Cotingidae; genus Oxyruncus; species Oxyruncus cristatus. Next base: position 419,575 of record VXAY01000695.1, on the reverse strand, counting down.
ATAGAACTTATAGTGATAAGACAAGAGATAATTGTTTAAACTAAAAGGGGGTAGATTACATTATATACATTAGATATAAAGAGGAATGTTTTTTACAAAGAGGGTGGTGAAACACTGTCACAGGTTGCCCAGAGAGGTGATAGATGCTCCATCCCTGGAAACATTCAAGGTCGGGTTGGATGGGGCTCTGAGCAACCTGGTCTAGTGGAAGGTGTCACTGCTCATGGAAATAGATGATCTTTAAAGGTCCCATCCAACCCAAACTGTTCTATGATCCTATAAAATAACATTATAACATCCATCTCAGCCAGACTCATTAACATTCTCCAACCAAAGATGAACTATCAATTAAATAAGAGCAAAGTCCTTAAGATGTCCACATGGACTTTGGACTAACAAGATACCAAGTCCTCGAAGATGCCCATTTGCCTGTCCATCACTGGAGATATTTGTCTTTTGGAATTTCAGAGCTTCAGGGTCACCAGCAGAGGAGGTTATTTGCAGTGCGCATTGCTGGGCTTGAGGGTGTCAGTGGTATCCCCACTTCAGAGCTGGGACCCTGCAGGTCAAAGCTAGGGAACAGGATATAATGAAGGTGTGAAGTGGCCGAGCTGGCATCCTCTGGATTGCTTGGTAAACTGGAAGCAACTTGGAAGCAAGAAAAAGTACGTGTTCTTTGATACTCTGAGATCAAAGTTCAACATTAATGAATAAAATATATAAACCAATAACCAAAGAAAAGATTACAGCCTAAGACTAGAGTAGCCCTTTGGTGAAAGAGTGCTGGGAAGCACAATATTTTTTGGAGTCTGGGTTTAAATACCAGTCTCTTAGACTTTCTTAAGGTATTTCTTCACAGCTTGCTGAAATTTTAGCAGCATAAATGTAACTTTGGATTTTTTCTCTGCTATTTCCTTTATCCTCCCCCAGACTTTGTTCATCAGGTCAGCCACGGGGAGACTTTTTTTTTTTTTTTTAGTGCAGTTTTATTGCTATATTAACCAACTTGCAGGTCCTGTGTGTTCTTGTACCCTTCTGACCGGCCCACACTCAGTTGCAGTGCTGTCTGGCAGTTGAGGAAAAGATTAGAAAACACACACGTCTGGGCTCCAGCCCTTTAGCAAGTCAATAATTGCCCATTCCTTATGTTCCTGACGGGTACTGTAGCATGATATTACCTCCTTCACATCTAGGAGATGTGAAAATCTGTATCTCAATGCCAGATGCAAAGTAAAAAGTTCTGACAGCAACTCAAGAGTCCCTTCCTCAGTCATGCCTTTAGTGTTTGATAGTGTAATTTCTACTTACTTCAAATAAAACTTACATTAGATTCTGTTACATCTCAGCAGCAAGTGGTATGTGCACGTCCCATGTTTAAGTACCCAGGATACCCAAATACTTTTTCCAGATTGACTCTAAGTGATACAGACAAGTTCCTGAGTACCTTAAGGCCCGTTGAACTCCGAAGTTCTTTCACTACAGACTTAAATATATAGGACTAAATGTTTAAGAGTGTTTGGAGAAATCCAAGACACTGCAGCAAAAGGAGTTCAACTGAAAACTGTTTAGCCACGCTGAGCTGTATTGGAAGTAGGAGCTAGATATTATTTTCATGTCAGATTTGGAAAATCAGGTGTTTTCTAGACATGCAAAGCATTACTATTATTACTGTCATAGTTACAGCTGTCCAAAGAACTCTCTGATCCTTGGAGACTGGAGACCATTTCAGTGTAAGGGGCTGAAGACCTTGCAGCTCTCTGGTAGGGTGCAAAACTTTCCTCCTGGAGTTGACTGGGTTGTTCCAGCCCTGTATTAGGAGCATATCAAAAGTCCCTGAACAGCCCAAATGTCCTGTAAATGGTTGTATTAATTAGCAAAAGACTAAAGGCAACTTAAGTAGGACTGAATTTCAGTCAGGTGTGATGTTAATGCAGGCTGAGTAGCTTTGAATATTTTATATGCAGCCAGTGACACAGAGTAAATGTCTTGTATAATACCAGTCACCTCTCCACCACAAGTCTGGAGGTCCAAATCTTCACTTAATATGCTCAGGGACACAAAGAGAGGCTCTGGAGGTGGGCTGGTGTGTGAGATACTCATTCTGGGGGTGCACAGCTCAGGGAACAGAGAGAAAGTGTGCTCTGCAGAGCACCCTTTGTGCTTCCAGCCCAGTCCTGTTCAGCATTTCTTGTGTTCATATCTTCTCTACATGGCCCCAAGAGGAACTGTGTCCCTACCCTGTGAATTCTATAAAATGGCTCAGTCAAGCACAAGGCTTGAGGCCAAAACATTTGGGAATTTAGAAGTACCAGGCAGAAGCCAGAGAGAAGGAGGAAGACCTAATAGGCTGAAATACTGTGAATTGCCTCTCTTACAACTGAGGAGAGGAGAGTGTAGTCAGGGGTTATTAGAGATCGAAAGTAGCCATCAGGTGATGAGTCCATAGAAGAAATAAATTCATTTCATTTCATCTGCAGTACAACACTGCGTCAGTATTTCGGTTTTCTTTTTTCCCTTGAAATCAGTCCTATAGAGTAATGGTGTTAATGGACACTTTAACGCCTGACTTGTGAGTACCTGTTCTCCACCAAATCTCATTTTCTCCAGGAAAATACAGTGTAGATGAAAACACAAAGTCTCCCAAATTCATGCCAAGGCTATGCCAGGTTTTAGACGAAAGTCTAGTGCTGGGTAAAAACATTATGCATGTCCTTATGCCCACTAGGGCTCACAGAGGGTGGGAAGGCCAGCACCCCTTAAAAGGCAAGGTCCTTTTTGGAGGTAAGTACCAAAATATCCAGCTATGACTCTGTGCTTCCATTAACTCTGATAAACTTGGGAACAAGCACCATCCTATCAACTCCAGTGCATCTGGCTTACCAAAAAGGCATGATGGTACCTCTGAATGCCCAGGAGGGGATTTTTGGTGGGGTGGTAAGAGAATAGAGACATAGCAGATATGCAGACTCAGTAGAAATAGAAATATTCTATATCAATTTTAAAGAGAGAAGAAGGATTTTAATGAATCCCATTCCAGAACTGTGAGTTAACAAGCCATAGACAGACTTTGCCAGCACTTAACTTTAACATCAGTAGTTTATCAGCACATTGTTTCCACACTTATCCAAATTTTAATTAAATGTGACTTTTGTTCGGCTTATTGGAAGAGCCTTCCCCTTTGGATTTGGGGATCACAAAAGCTCAAGGAGTGCAAGAGAATTAGAAAGCAAATAGGAGAATCAATCACAGCAGACCCCTGCAATCCATGTCCGTCTCTTTTTTGTAATATACTTATTAGATTCTTATTGTCAGGAAGGATTAGTGTTATGAGCTCCAGGAATTCCCTTCATTGCCCCGTAAGGCGAGGTAGTGAAGTGTGTCTGCTTTTCTTGACAATAACAGTCTGGATTTTCCCCCTCTCCCTTCTCTCCACCCATATCCCCTCCTCTCTCTTCTTTCCTCTCCCACAGAGATTTGTGCAGCGGACTGCGGAGGACATGGCATTTGTGTCGGAGGCACCTGCCGCTGTGAGGAGGGATGGATGGGCACAGCCTGTGATCAGCGAGCGTGTCACCCACGCTGCAATGAGCATGGGACATGCCGGGATGGCAAGTGTGAATGCAGCCCAGGCTGGAACGGAGAGCACTGCACTATTGGTAGGGAGAAAGTAAAACCGACTCCTTTTAAAAGAATAATTGATGATCAGGGAGGAGAAAAGGCGCATGCTTAATTGAATATGTGTGACCTAGTGTAGCATGAGCACCTTTGTTCTTGGATTTCAAGTTCTGACATCATACATTTTCATGTGGGAACAAGGCAAAATGTCCTTTCATTTGTTGATGACACAGCTATATATATTTTTTATTATCAGACATGATGTACACCTATTTGGTGTTTGACAAGCCTTTAAATGTCAGCTAGAAGCTTTTAAAAACACCCCACTTTATCTCTTTCGAGAGGTCTTTCTGTGGCCTCCAAGACTCCTCTCTACTATGGTGACAGCATTCTTAGAAACATGCATCTGATTTTAAGTTTTCTTTCCTTTTATTTGCTCCATTATTTGCACTGTCACTTTACTTGCCAATATAAAAGAGGAAACTGCAATCAGATGATTTCTGGCTGGTATTTAACTCTCTCTTGCTTATCCCTTGTCTGCTGTGCTGCCTTTCTCACTATTTCACTTGCCTCTCACTTTGGTTCTGTATTTCTCATGTACTTGGCATTATTCATGAGCTCTCAGTGTCATGTCTGTTATTATTATTAATAATAAGATGCCACCAATATGCCTAAATCATGCAAAGAAGTTCAGTTCTCACATTAAGCAATTTGCAGCATCATTAATGAACTGCCTCAGCTTCACCTTTCTCCTTCATCTCACTTAAATACTTAATGCATTTTCCCTTCTTCCTTCTTTCTGACTGTCATGAATTCAGCCACTTCAGTCCCCATTCTGTAGTCATGCTATAAAATCAGTAACATTAAACTCCCCAGATACCTTTCATTACACATTAACAGAAAACTAAATTAATGAATCCGGTTCTGTTCTCAATAATGCCTGTGTGGACCTGAAAAAATTCAGTTGAATTTAGAAGAATTGTGAGAATGAGAACTCTCCTCCAGTCATTTTATTTTCATCAGCTTCTTTTAAAGACAAGAAAATTTACCTCTATGTTGCTTTCATTATGCCGTGATAGCTGAAAATCACACTACATCAAGACTAACCACTAGCGATACCTGGGCAAATGTCATCATAGTTATTGTGTGGATTATCAGCTTAGTTATATGTAGACATCACTTAATTTGCTTGAACCCCAGGTGCCTTTGCACACGCAAAGATGGACAGGAAATGAAGCCTAATCACAATATTTTAATTTCAGCATTAGGGTAATTGTACAAACCATATCTGTGGCTCAATTCTGCTTATCATTTATTTATGCTAATGTCACTCTATCACATTATGGTCTCCACATGTATCCCCCTAATGAAAAATATCTAGCTTTTAAAACTTCCTCTGTCTCATTAGCTATTATATTCTGCATTCTTTTCTATGTCTCTAGCAGAGCTTTCATTTAGTTTCGTGAGAAAGGGATTAAAATAACCCCTTCTTAAATTACTTTAAAATTAAAAGAAAGCAGTCCTATGTTAATTGAAATCCTGGGTTTCTATAATATTATTTTATAGCCTTTTATTTAGGTGAGTTGATTTGGAAAGCAGCACATGACTCATGAAAAGGTTTTAAAAGAAAAAAATAAGTTCAGCAAAAGGCCCCAAATCCAGGCGAAAATTTTATATGGAATTTATTTATGCAGAAAAAAAAGCCTGATTCATACACTCAGTGCCATTTTATTAGTTCTGCTGCAAAACCAAAATGCCATTAGTTCGGTATGTGGTATTTCTCCACACAGCTGATATGCTCAGACTGTTTTCCAACAAAAACCTTTTATCTTTCATGGTAATTAAATTTATTTGTAGTATTCCTCACTCTAGGTATAAAGCATCCACGTTATCATGGGAAAGGCCAGCACTGCAATGCAGTCAGCATTGAGATTTTACTGGTGCACACTATCATTTTATGTGCTACTACTTCCCTATTGCAGCACTGCCTTGGTTTAGGAATCATTCTTTGATACTTGGAGTGCTGGAGTGATTCTGTTTCTTTTCACTTTCCCCCATCCTCATCTTCTTGCATGGTGATTTAGCAACAAATTTGTACATAGTCTCCTGCCTCTGAAGCTGTGAACACTATTTCCTCCAGAATATTTCATTGATGAATGTGTAGAATGTAAAGGAGATTTGGCAAAGTCATAAATATCCAAGAAAATTGAATAGCTTTAGCAGGAGTAATAAGCTAGTTATATTGGCACAGATGAAAGGACATTGACTTGGAATTACATTAAGTATGTGGAAAGCATTCCCCTTGTCCTTGTGTATTTTCCCTGCATGGCAACTTGTTCTGTTGATAGTAATTCTGTATATGTCTATGTCATGGCCCGGTTTGCTTTAGCACTGACAAGCATAAAACCCCATTGCTGAAGTGATGCTTTACCAATATTGCCATGTGTGCAGGTACCATGGTAGAAATGGATGATACAAATAAGGGACACTTCCGTTTCCTGTCAAGTATGTGTGAGAGTAAGAAATCCTTCTGTTTTGTAGGTCATAGGAGGCTCTTTCTTATGGTGTACAAGGAACTCTGATCCCAGTGGATTATTTTTATTTGCTCCTACGAAGAGTCATGTCACCAAATGTACTAGCTTGATTGCTCACATTCAGAGATTTCATTAGAGAAACCCCAGTTAACTCCCAGCTAGGAAATTGAAGCAGAAGCTTGCATTCATCATCCCAGTTCAGCAAACTTAGTGCAGGAGAGTAGAGCAAAAAGTTGATTATCTAACTGCAGGAATCCTGAAACCCAGTAGATGGGTTTGGTCGATTTCTTAAAGGAACAAAACACACCATGACAACAACCTCAGAACCAGACTGCTGTGATGGGCTCTCCAGCATATTTCAAATTCATCCACCATTAGAAACATTGCAGGAATTCAAGTTTCTTCTATTCTGGCCCAAACCACATCCAAGGAGCATGATGGGTTTTAGGAGCATTGAGTTTAAAGGTGAAATAAACCCTCTTACTGTGGGCTCTGAAAGGCCAAATTACAGCTCAGCTCTGTCGTAGGCTGCTCTAAGGGTTTAATTCAAGGAAGCAGCACAGAAAATTTCCTGGGTTTAATAAAGAATCATAGAATCACAGAATGGTTGGGCCTGGAATGGACCTTAAAGATCATGTAGTTTCAACACACCTACTATGGACAGGGCCAGGTTGCTCAGATGGGGCATCTACAGTTTCTGTGGGCATCCTGTGCCAATGCCTCACCACCCTTACAGTAAAAAATTTCTTCCTAAAAAAAAAATGATGGCAGAGAGGGTTTCCCTGTGTGGTGGAGCTGGGATGTTCACCATTCTTGAACAGCCTGGACACAAGGACAAAACCATCCCTGTGAGTTTAGTTGCTGCAGCTGGATACCTCAGGGTCTCTCTCCAAACACTCAACAGCCTACCAGCAGGATTTCAAAGCACCTCAGTGCCTAATTCCCATTGATCTGCACAAAAGTTACATGCTTAACTCCTTTAGAAAATCTGGTCATGGCACACATGGATGATGTATGCAATAACAGTGCCCAGACAGACAGGCAGACAGCCCGTCCCACACAGGCTTCTGCTTATGGCACCGTCAGCCTGGGTTTTCTTTTACTTAGCAAAACTCTGATTTTTGAGAAATCTGCCCCTTTAAAGTTTTCCTTTCATCATCCTTCTTGCATAAATAATCACACATGTTCTGAATAGCTGGGGCTTTAATCAGTGCCTCTCCCTTTTGGCTGGAGCAGCTGGAATCCAGACAAGGCACAGGTGGATCCTGGTCTCTTTTCCTCAGCTTTCAAACACATCACTTGTGCCATTTGCATAAAGGAATTCAGTCCATGCGTGGCCCAAGATAAAAATAAGCTCGCCAGTGTCTGGGGAAGGTTCTCACTACCTTGTAGATGTGGTGCTTAGGTGCTTTAGTGATGGACCTGGCAGTGTTAGCTTAATGGTTGCATTCAATGATCTTAGAGGTCTTTTCCAACCTTAATGAATCTGTGATTCTACCCTCAGCCCAACAGAGCAGATAGTCAGCACTCAGGCGTATGCATAGCAGAAGTTGAGCTGTGTTTGACCCTCTGGCACCCACCCTGCCTTTACACTGGTTGAGATGGGTAGCTTTGGGCAAGAGAATACCATGGTTATAGCAGTCAGTGGAAAATATGTGCTTGCTGCTTTGTTCTGACATGATCTTGCATCAAACTGAAGGTAATCTGTCCTGAATTACTTTGGCAGCATATTTGACAGTAAATATTAAGCCCAGATGAACTTTAAAGACAGTCTTTTTCACTGCCCCTGTTGCATAAACTTCTTGTACCATTCAACAGTGGATGTCTACTTTCTCCTCCCCTTCACATTTGTATGATCTCAGTTGAATTCCAGTGATTTCACTGAGGCTCTGTCCACTTCACCCTATGGGAAAGATAAAGGGAAAAAGAATATTTGAAAAATGAAGAAGGAGAGTGTGCTGGGGAGAAAGTCCTTCTCAAGGACCTGCCTGCAGCATCCCTCACTTCTCTCTTCCTTCCCTCTCTCTCTGTGAGCCAAGGGAAATGCTCATGTTATCTTTCCCAATGCATTCAGACAAAGCAAACCAAGTTAGCTCAGGCTGGTGAGAAGAGAGGGCTTTCACACTGAAAAATGCTTACATAGCTCCTCCTGTAGCTGATTTGAAGTGGCTTGCAAGAGGAATATGGTGACACGTAGCTGAGTGTGGTGCTGCCTTTAGGTGCAGCGGACATCTTACAAAACTAGCTTTTTTTCTGAGCTCCTACATAAATCCTTAGCATGTCCCACATGCCCACAGGGTTTCCAAAGAAGTGTTGGTAGGGAACAAGATGATATTTTAAGGCCAGAATATAGCATGGGAATGAGCCTATATGGGTTTTAAAAAGAAAGATTCCTACTACCATGAAATACTCCCCATTATTTTTAGAATTACAAGAAAACATTAACACATAACTGACACATGGTTGGTACTGGCACCGACCTCCACTGCCATCAGCTGCACATTGGCTGCTGCCTGAGTTCACAGGTTCAGCTGCTGTGGACATCAAAATCCAAGAGACAGATTCCTAGGCTTTAGCCATCGCCCAAGCAGATGGCAAGGCTGTGCTTTCAGCATCACTCCCACTACATGAGGGGGATTAATTCACCTCCTTGCCAAGCCTCATAACTGCCCCATACTAGGTTAGCTCTGATCCTCCCATCCCTCCCTGCTTATTGACAATAGTTCTTCAATGGATCCATTAGATTCATAGGATGGAAATTCCTGGAAGGGCTGTGATCTCCTAGGTGGGCAGTCTGCCTGAACGAACCTGAAACAAAAACTTTTTCAAAAGGTACCAGGGCACAACTGAGAGAGAGATTGCAGGGAGCAGGCAAGAGAACAAGGGAAATAAAGTTTTAAGTAGATATTGAAAGAGAGAAATGCAAGACTCAGAGCCTCTTTTTTTCTCAGTAGAAAACACCAGCTGGTGTTAGGACAGAGAGTGCCGCCTGCTGGCATGCACCAGGGCTCTCTGAGGCAGGGCTTCTGCTTATGTCTTTGCCATCAACTTTCCATTTGATGCCAGAAAATCAATTAGAAGGTGGTTTTCCAAATTAATGTTCCATGGGAATTGGGCACATGACTGCTCCCATGACATCTATAACTTTCTTTTTTACTTTTTTTTTTAGCCCTCCTTGGAATGAGTATATTAATACTTGCCTATCTGATAGAGCTGCCATGAGGTTAATTTAATATTTGTAAAGTAGTTTGATCTGGGGCTAGAGGATGCTGTATAAATGCAACGTACTACCATTACAAAGATCCAGGGAAAAGCCTCTCCCAGTCTGATAAGGTCACAGAATTGTGCCTCTTTGTGTGGAAAAATATAAGACAATCAGGTGAGGTGGAGCACGTTCAAATGACTCTGCCTTTCCTGATAAAAAGCAAAGCAGTCAGTAAAATGGAGGTAGACTTGCAAATGAGCAGAGCATTACAATATTCTGATATATATATACACAGACATATATATATATGTATATGTGTATGTATATATACATATATAAAACTTTCCTGTTTCTCTTCCTGATCTTAATGAGCAAAGATGACTGGATGCCTAAACACAGCCTTCTCAAGCCTTTTGACTGAGGAGCACTGTGCTCCACCCTTCTTCCTTTTTTTCTCTCCTCATAATCAAGGTTTTTCTTTTCATATCACAGTGAACTCTCCTTTGCCTTTCTAGCACCTGCACAGTCTCGTAGTAAGCTGCAATGCACTTATTCAATCCTACCTTAAATGTCCTGTCTTTTATCTCCCAAGCTCACTATCTGGATAAGGTAGTGAAAGGTATGCTCTTCCTTCCTATTTTTCCTATTGTCTTTGTGTTTCTTTTTTAAAAAATGCACTGTGAACATGCTGTGTTGAGGTTGCATCTCTTACTCATTATCACCAAAGTGCTCCCTAATGTCTGGAAGGGTGAACTTTCCAGTCATTTAGGTAGGAAATACCTCTGTAAGTGCTGTGACCCTGTGTTAACATTGTATCAGTGTTCCTACCCATTCCCTTGTCCCTGCCCTGCCCTCCCCTCCGAATCATCTCTCGTCTTCACCCTTCCTACTCAGGTAAGGCAAGTCAGTAGGTAACGATAGTGTCTGTGAATACAGCAGGAGCCCGTATAGTGATGTGTTTTGATTAAATGTCTGTGGTCCACTTTGTAACACAGGTGAGTGCACTTTCTGTGTGGAGTCTTCATGTTTTTGATCCATGACTTCCAAGTCTTACATGGGAACTTCAACTAATGATATATTGTTGTGTGTTTTTTTTTCCTGAAACAAAAATGTTATGACCCCAAAACCTCTGGTTGCATAAATCTGAAATTAATAATGTTGCATTAATGTACAGTACAACAACATCCAACGTTAAGCTCCTATTTGTAAGTGTAAAGCAAGTCTAGGATCCGGGTCTTTCTTCAACAAAGAAGTAAAGAAATTGAACGAGTTACAGAACAGAGATCATCTGCTATCTTAAAAAATCCCAAAAAACAAACAAACAACAACAACAAAAAAAAACCACTGTTATTTATTAATCAGAACAATGATCTAAATTAATTTAGAAATTTTTAATAGAAATAGGCATTTCCAAAATGCACTTAGCTTTTGAAAAACATTGAAATGGCATGCATATGGTTAAATACAACAATCTGAAAATAAATATGATTGAGTTGGACACAAATATCTTTCTACATGGCTGATTTGACACTAACAGCAACACAGTGCTGACACCACACAGCATCATATGTTTGCTGGTTAAACAAACCAAAAAAATTAGGTTGAACAAATCAATTTTTTCTGTAGTATTACCCTCCTTTTCAGGTTTTGAGCAATCAGATATAGCAGCTGTGAGAGCCTGATGATGAAGAACAGATATGCCTAAATACTGGCCCAGTGAACAGTTAAAGTGAAGTCTCTGCCTTATAGGGCTTGTGTGGTGTGACAAGAAACATGGTTGCCCTACTGACTTCACTTCTCTGGGTGAATTTACAATTTAATGTTTCTCTTTTTTTTTTCCATTAAGGCTTAAAAGCAGGTTCAGGTACAATTGCAAACAGGGAAAATCTTTAAACAGGCAAATATTAATAATGAGGAAATATCCACAGTTTTAAGGCTTCCATCTTCAGTGTAATGCAGCAGCTGGTAGCTGTCCTTGGACCCCTGTTTATAGATTAGTAGATTGTTCATTGGTAGTTAGTTTTCTCTGATTGCTTTAGCACCAATAAAATATGCTCAACTTTATTTATATTAGGAGGAAAAAGTACATTTTCTGTCTTAGATCAAGGAAAGAGGGTCAGCTGTTGTGCCCTTATGAAGTAATAGTGGTGGCATTCTCAGAGGAAGATGAGGATCACCACTAGGGAGTGCAATTAGAACCTCCTGTTAATATTTCACATCTCAGTGTTTTGCATTTCAGAACCCCAGGACTCCTCCTTTTCATCTCAACATGTATTAGAGAAGGTTGCATAAAAGGTAGCAGATAAGCATTGAGGGGATAGAAAAGATGAGAAATCAACCTGCAGAGCCTGGCCAAGAACCTTCAGTACAATTTGCCCATTCAGTGACTCAGTTTTTTAACTAAGTCTTCTGTGGCTGTCATTTTCCCTCTGGGTAACTTTTTGAATCACCTTTATGCCCAAGAATAAAGACAAATTATATTTAGTGAGTATTTTAGTGGGTAACAGGTTAAGCAACGTACTAAGAATAAAAGATTGTCTCTTGCCATGCATGGCCTCTTTTGGAAAGATTAGCAATAGTGAAACATTAAAAGTACATGGTTTTTTACTTGGCTAACTGCATGGTGTGCATTTTTCAAAACTAAATTACTCATGCCCTTTTGGCTTTCTTAATTATTAACATCTTTCTGGTTGAAATCCCTTCCCAGTAATCCTCTGTTGTCAAGGGTGAGCCTGATTTACTGCTGAATCTTTCCTAGAGCTTTACAATAAACTAGTAAGTCAGAAAAGATGCAAAATTGTTTCTAAATTGGAGGGCAAGTTTCAATAGCAAACATCAGCATAATTAAATCAAGAAGCTGTAACAGGACTCGGAGTGGAGTCTTCTAAACTAAGGCCTAATTAACACTGGTAATGCTTAAAATGAAAAGAGGTGCATATTATTTTAATAACAATTCAAAGAGATGCTGATTTTAGAGAGAGCTTCTTCATCCAGAATATCATTGGATCTGATGGTATATCAACAAAATTAATTTCTGTTGCTGAATATCAATTCTTACTCTTCAAAGATTTATATTAACCACATTAACACTGTAGTGAGGCATATAAACACCTGGTCTGAAATGTAAAGTTGCTGAACAACATTTGAATTCAGAGATGGCTGCAAGGCAACTTCTTTGGGCTGCTCCTGAAGCCTGAGAGCAAGTGAGAACCCAAGGTCTGACCACAGAGAGTTCCCTCATTTGTACAGTTACAAACTGTAGGAGCTCTGGCAAGTGACTTCGTAACCTTCCTGTTACAGAATGCATCTGATTAAGGATTTCTGGATTCCCACCATCACAAAATATCATGGTGATGGTTTAAGAGGTGTGTGGTTTTGGGGACACTTTACCAAGTTTCTCATAATTTGCAGCCATCAGCTGATGCTTTGCTCCTAACCCTGAGTCCTACAGAAGCTTCTGCAGATGTCTATTGCTCGTTATTGTTCTCTCAGGCTCCGGGTGCTTGCATCCTCACATGTTGCATTCAGCCACGTCCTACTCGTCTCAGAGCTCAACCGCTGTCTATGGGACTTGCCAGGACATCCATCACTGCTTTCCTACTGATAATAAATAGCCTTACCCTCTAAGTCCAATTTCAAGTGGCAGTGAGGTTTGTCTTGAAGAAAAATACTACTGAACACTGTAACTGGACTAATTAGAGAAGGTTTTAACTATACAGATCATTAAGAGCAGATTATTTTACCAACAATCTTAAAAAGGGCAGGATAACTTCTGCTGACAGTCTCCTTTGACTCTGATACCCTTTTCTTGTCTAGTTCAAAATTAACCCACTTTTTACATTGCTTCCCTGGTCTGTTCTCTCTCTTGCATGGTAGACCTGACATCTTTGTGAATGCCCTCCAGAATCATCATCTTTCATGTGCTTAAGTTGGAAACTCACATAAAGGGTTTCCTCTCCCTTTTGCCCAAAAAACCTATTCATATATTAAATTCTCTTAGTCACTCAAGTACAGCTAACATCACAGACAGGAATAATGGATCATTAGTGACTTCTAGCTATGAGAAATCAGAGCTGCAAGATTATGGTGCTGTAAATCTGTGAGGATTAAGCCATCCTGCTGTGTTGATATTCAGAAGCACTTTGGAAACAAGATGATCTTTTTCCTTTATTCCCCAGCATGGGGGAAAGGAGAGGACAATGTTTATTTGTATCATCTTTTCATCAAGCACTTTGAAGTGCACTGTTTGTGGAATGAGGAATATTGTACCTTCTTGTTCCTGTAGTGTAAGTGATGGTCAAGTCTTTATGCAGTGAACCAGTCTAGATTATAGGTCCATTCTCCTGAATATATTGGTTTACATGACTGTGTTGTCTTCTAACTTTCTGAAGGTCCAAGTCCTCTGACAGCTGCTGTTTCTTTTTTTTTTTTTTTCTATTAATGGTTTACTTTCTCATTACTTCTTAAAAATATCTGTTCTCCTACCAAACCATGCCACTGGAGAGGTTTAATTTAATCCTCACAACACCGATAGTTTGAGGAACCTTGTAATGTAATAGTTAACATCTGAAAACTTTTATGTTGCTGTACCTGTGAGGAACCATTCGTATCATTAGGAAACTGTTCTCTCTGGCTCCTTGAAAGAGGTTTATCTCACTGGGAACCAGAGATGACTTTCTCCTTAACAGGAAGGGACAAACTTACTTTCTACACTTGAAAGATGCCAAGAGAGTAGAGTATGAAAATACAGAGGGGAGTTATCCTTCTTCAGGTATTTACAGCATAAATGCTTATATCTTATCTAGTCACCTTGGATTGCCTTAATTGTCAAGAAAAGGAGTAGATACTTTGGGAAGGTATAATCTCGTGAGGTACTCACTCTCTTCTATCTCTCCTCCTCTGATTGATGCTTTTCCTCTTTTTGTCTGCTCTCTGAAATGCTTGGTTTACTTTCTCTGGGTCCAGCCCAGAAGATTCAGAGAAAACCTGAAAGTCCATTCAAATACTCTCAAACACATTTCATGTAGACAATGAATTACACACACAATTCAAAGACACAGGACTGAAAGGAGTCTCCTCAGTTAGAGTCCTGTCTTCTGCTGGCAAGGGCAATGACATTATGTAAAACTTTATATAAATAATTTACTGAGCTCTGTGGATAAATAAGTTATTCTTCTTCTCCTTAACACTCCTACATGGAGGCTACTCCAGAACTTCATTCCTTTGATCCCCGTAAATGATGTTTTTTTCTTTCTAATTTCCATCTAGAAATTATTCATACTTGGTTTATGTCCAAGAGCCTGTTCTTATACCAGCATTATTCTCTTTACCTTAAAAACCAGTTTTCCCTTCTCAGTGTTTATCTGTTTCATGAAGTTGTGGAAAGCAATCATAGTCTTTTCACTTTTTGCTTGACTCTTCTCATTTCCTCAGATGCAGAAGGTGCCTCATTCAAACTATGTCACCTGTTTTCTGCCACTCTGAATTCCCTTTCTTCTGAACCTGGGAGAAAAGAGCACATGCAGTTCCATATAAGCTCCTAGTTTTTACAGTTACTTTATTTTTTCCTTATACTTGCTGGACACTCCTCACATAAAGCATTTGAAGATCATGGTGTCTTCAACTTCCCATCATTCAACTCGTTTTCATTCTCAATGCACTCCTGTCCAGGTCAACACTACAGCACTTTTGCAAGGAGTTTTCTGCCCAGATTCTGACACTGTAGGATAGAAAAGAACTTTTTAGGGTGGGTTATAAAGAGTCCAAGCAGTGAAAACATGAGGTATTCTCAGTGGTGATGCACCACCCAAGCTCTAATGGAGCCATATAGTATACACATAACATGCACAGTGAGATTTCTTCAGAGGTTTTTCATCTAGACAAATTTAAGCCATGGAACAGGTTACCCAGAGAAGTTGTGGCTGCCCCATCCCTGGAAATGTTCAAGGACAGGCTGAGGGGTTGGAACTGGATGACCATTAAAGTCCATTTCAGCCCAAACCACTCCATGATTCTGTGGTCCTCTAATTTACAAAGAGGGGAAAAAGTCCTATCTCTACCACCAGGATGGTCTCATCCAAACTGAATTTATGTACTCCAAAATAGGATTAGCTACCTAGCTAAGTAATTTTAGGAGGTTATTTAATACAGATCTTCCTCTTTCGTTCTCCAAAATAGCTGAATGCTTTCAGCTTGTACTGGAAGTAAGTAAAGGGAACAAACACATAAATTAGCTGTAGCATGGAAAAAACCAGATTAAATCATTAAAAGTTTGGCACTGTTGTACGTAACTAAAGGCTGGATATTAAAATGGAAAATTTCAAGTAGCCTTGCCTATAAATAGCTCTTATGTAGTATATAAATACTAGTATAGTGTTTGAGTACCAAAATGCACACGCAGCAGCATGCTCACACATATATGCACATTATTTGCCCCATCCCAGAATACACATTTTAAAAGACTGAAATGCAACAAGTATGTTTGTAAATGAAAAATTTAAGATCCTTTTAAAGGACTTTTCCCTACCACCTTTGTTCTTTTTTCCATTTGGTCCCTGAAAATCTACCGCTTGTTAAAAAAACAGTCCTAAAATACATATTTTTTTTTAACGCTTACTGTGAACTGAAAGTTCTGTGAACTGAAAAAGTTCACTGAGAGACAGTTTTTTGTTTTAAAGGCATTTCTGAACCCCATTTCCCCAGTGCAGGACACACGATGACACAGGGTACCCTACATGCTGTCTCAGCACTTCCTTGGGCAGAGCCTCATGCATCATGTGATCAAACAAATGTTGCGAAAACACACACCTCTTCACCATCCTGTGGTAACCCTTTGGGACAGGAGTGGTGTCTGTCATTCACACAGCTTCACAAACTGTCTTACAAAGCTGAGGGCCTGAAAAAACTCAAACTATGTGGCAGGATTGCACAACACACGTATAAATAGAGAGAGCATTAAAACAGGGCTCAGGAAGACTGAATTGTGTTCCTGGTGTAATTGGTCCTGCTGAGTGACCTTGACAGTCACTTCAATCCCTTGTACTTCAGTTTCCTAAGCTGTTAAATGTCTCTCACATCTCAAATGGCTTCTTGGTAAAGATTTTTGAGCTCTGCAGGTAAAAAGCCCCTCAGAAATGGCTAAGCTAAGCAGCCTCCCTCACACCACTGCTTCCTTTGGAAATTACTCTGCTTGTTTTCTTGAAGGGATGTGGTGTGGGGGGAAGTAGGGAAATCTCAGGAGGAGGTCATCAGATGAGAAAATCAAACCCTAGTAAGCAGACTGGGAGGTTGGCGTTCATTCTCCCTAACTAAATTTTATCACCTATAAAAGAAATGCCTGCCTCTGTGCTGGGGTCTCTGTAGCCACTGGGGAGAAATGGGTTCTTCCAGAGCACGCTTCAGCTCATCACCATGAGCATCCAACTCATTGCCATGGGACAATCTGTTTCTCTGCCTACTACAGAGAGCTGATGGTATCTCTGTTATAGATTAGCTCTAACTGGATGAGATGAATCCCACCCAAAATTACTACAGTAAAGAAACTGTCTCTTCCAAATATTTCCTGCATTCCCTTTCCAGCTGGCTTTGAATGCTTACCAGTCTGAGAACTCAGTATGACTGAAAGCCAGCTGCTTTATCCCACTGGGGTTTGGGAATTTTAACCCCAAATGCAATTTAGATAACCCCAGATCTTTGTCTTATATAGCAAATGTTTTGAGAGACTCAGAGGGCAAAGTGCTGCCTTGCTTTTACAACCAATGAAGCAGGAAAATCTAGCGCCTCTTCGAAGCTTACGATTCCCTCAGTCCAATGAGTAAGGCTATGCTGTGAGGACCTCCTGGGAGAGCCAGAAGCAGCAGCCCATTGAGTGGTCACCATAGCCTGATACCAAACTGGGTTCGTTCCAGGTAGGAAGACAACAAAGTGGGAGTAGAGAAATAAACTGAAGGCAAAGGGAAAAAACTGTTTAATTATCCCCTTTCCAGGCTCTGTTCCTTTGTCTTTCCAGTGCGTTTGAACGTGTGGCTGTTTGCCTTGCAGAGGGATGCCCTGGCTTGTGTAACGGCAATGGCAGATGCACTCTGGACATGAACGGCTGGCACTGTGTCTGCCAGCTGGGCTGGAGAGGAGCAGGCTGTGACACTTCCATGGAGACGGCATGCGGCGATGGGAAAGACAACGATGGAGGTAGGACACGAGCACATGTGATATGTCAGGCTTCGCAGAGCCTATAAACCTCTCACAGTGAACAGTCAGCTGGCCTTGATTCTGCAGGGCAGATTGTTTTTTTGACAGCTGGTAGAGAACAGACAGTGAAGTCTGCCAGGCTGACTCAGACAGAGTGGATTGGAACTCAAATTAAACAGGTTTGGACTTGGGGTGCCATGGCTGAAGAGGGATGTTTGTTTATTCTCAGAGCAAGTCCATATACCAGAGAGCAGACAGGGGCTGTGCACCTGTCTTATCGCTCCACCCCAGCCTAGTGGCTCAGCAGTGACACAATGGGACCACCTCAGACAGTGAACATTCCTAACTGTTCAAACCTTGCCCTCACTGCCTGAGGTTTGATCAAGGCTCTCTGGTGGGTCACTACTGACTTGGGGAAACAGGGAGGCTTGGGTGACTGATCCCTGTGACCACAAGCTACCCAATCCCTCTCAAATCATGTTTTGTTGATTACTCTTCCATATGTAGTGATGTCAGGCATGTGAATAATAGCTCTGTGTAATGCAAACTTAATATTCAGAGTTATCTCATTACAAAGGAAACAGTGGTGCAGTGTGAAGGTTTGAATTAGAGAGCAGGAGATGAGATATTAAATTTAAGGCATAAGGGAGACTGCATAATTTGTTTTGTTGTCACTCAGCAAAAGACTTTGTAAACCACAAGTCTGGGCCAGGACCCAGACTGTGAAGAGGAGACTGCATTTTGCAAGCCTCTGTTTTATCATATTCACAAGAAGAGTACAGTGGAAAAAAAAAGGAAAAATAGCCAAGCCAAGACCATGATTATCTGCTTCACAGCAACTGGGATTTTGATTGAATATTTAAAATACTTCTGCACATCTGGCACTGCAAATGGACCAAATTATCTCTTTAGAAAAGATGGAAAGAGTTGGAGAACTGTGCAAAGGGTACACACTATAAAACAAAAATGGCTTTTTAGCTCATATGGAACTGAATATCGCTGTACTCATCTTTCCTATTTACAGCTGACACAGGGCAGCAACGAAATGCATTGCATCAGATGTGTAAAAATATGGTAAATAAACCCAAGGATAATCTGAGTTTCCACAGGGAAAAAAAAAAAAAAAACAACACAACCCTTGAGAAGTTTTTAGAACGAGAGAGAAGGAAAGAGTAATCCAGCCTAACGTACAATTTAGACCAAAACTGTATGATATCAAAAAGAGTATGACCAGACTTTGAGCAGGTTGGGGGACCACCATCTCCTCTTACCTCCTGGTTCAAGGGCTAATCTTGTTACCTGGGTTACCCACACCTTGAAATAAACCACCTTGCTAGCCTGCAGGACATCAGATATAGACAGGAGAGACAAAAGGCATTGACGTGTTTACAAGTTAGTGCACATCAGCTGCTAACTTGCATTTGGTGAACTTGTGTGGAGCAGTGGTGCGCACAGAGAACAGAGCAACTGATAGGTTGTAACTTATTGCCTTGTGACAGCTTATTCATGTGTCAGAACCCACAAAAGAGCATTGACTTTATTCTTGGTACGCTCCTTAAAAAAAAGCACGTACATGGTGCACATTACAGATTACAGATAATCCGTCATACGCTATGCTTTTCATTTGCCTGTGTTACTGCTAAGGACTCTCCGCACCTGGGAAGTGGAACAGTGGAATACATTTACCTTATTGGCTTGATTTTTATACATTTTTATGAATCATTTGTATTTGTGAGCTCAAATCTAGAATTTCAACCCCTGAGATGTGGGGGTTGAGCAGTTGTGAGGCACTTCTGCTTTGAAGCCCTAGTCCTTTGTTTGGCAGAGAGATTCAAATAAAGTTACACATGGACTGATGAAGAAAGGCTAATTCTCTGCCTGTTAGATAGGTTTTATGCTGATTTCTATGGCAAGACAGTTTGGAGACCTTTGTGGAACATCATAGCATAATTTAGGTTGGAAGGAACCTCCAGCAGTTATCAATTCAACCTCCTGCTCAAGGCAGTACTGATTACATCAGGTTGCTCAAGGCAACTCTTGAACACCAAGTATAGAAATTCCAGCTCTCTGGACAACCTACTCCACTATATGACCATCCTTATAGTAAATGTTTTTCTCCTAATATTGAATTGTAATTTTCTGTGTTCCAACTTAGTGTTAGTTGCCTTTTGTCCAGCACCATCTGAGACATCCTAGAGCGCCCCAGATGGCTTTTGGCTTCCCCTTTACAATAGCTTGGTTCTCTGGTGGAGCATACATATGTTTTATGCATGACAACTCCCTTTGAGTCTCTCAGATACCCAAAGGCAACTCAAATTACACTAGGCACCTGTGTTCAGAAGCAGAACTGAATCCATATTTGTTGCAGCCACTTTGTCACCACAGATATTATACCTTGCGAAGCTGCTGTGCTTTGAAGAGCACTGAAGAGATGTATGCCTGAAACCTCTTCAAAAAACATGTAGTATGTGGATGAGCACTATGGTTTCTCCCTCTTTTGGAGTGGAAATCACGGGAGTGATGCATGCTCAGGCCTGGGGAAAAGTGGTTTATTTTGATTCAGTGGAAAGGATCTCAGGATTATTGCGGAATTCATCTTCATATGCACTTGAATGTTGGCAATGGAGGTGGAAGTCCTTTCGTGAAGCTTTAGAAGTCAAACGTCTGAGCTAGTCACAGTGGATGCCATCAGTGGAGAGAAAGAGATTCAGGGCATCATCTCTCTGGGCTGTGTCAGATATCACCTCATAAGTGCCTGCTTTTGATTGGTGTTCACTGCTCTTCACGTTGCTTACTACTCAGAGCAGCATCTCTCAAATTCTAGGCACACTACAGGGGGGTCACTATGCCTGAGCTTGTGGGAAGCTGGTTCCTACGCTGTGGTATCCAGTGTCTGCTAATCAAAATCCCTGCAGCCGGAAATTCCTCAGGATAATGGGAGTCAGAATCTTTTTCATCAGCTCCCAGACTAATCATACCCTGAGGGAGACGGATACTAAATTACAGGGTGTGTTTGCCTCTTAAATCTGAAGGCTGTTCAGATAAACAATAACAAGCTGAGCAGGAGTCACTTGGAGAGAGACTTGGTGAAATGTAGTCTCTGTTCAGGTTAGAAAAAACTGGTCTTGGAGAGCAGTCCCCTCTCCATACACAAGTGTCATTTGTCCAAGCTTGTGTTTAGGTTTCACACCCAGGTCCACTTTGTTTACACTTTTAAACACAAAGCCCATCAATTTGAAAGAAGCTGTATCAAGTAACTGAGAGCAGGAGATCATCCAGTACCAGTTAAGGAAAAACTATGCAATGACAGACCTGCAACAATATGTGCAAAAGGCCACGATTTTGTGCATTTGACCTAAAAGGTCACCTGTATTACAACAAATGGAAGGTGTTTGCTTAAAACAAGATGAGAAAAGTGGCTCTTACCTCTCTTCAAAAGGAAATAACTTCTCTAATTCATGGCTGCAAACACTCACTATCTAAGAGTAGTCCGGTCTCACCCCACACTGAGTGCTCTGTCATGTGCTCAAAGAATGAGAAGTTTGGAAGTTTAAAAGATCAATTATTATCTTCTGTGACAAATCCTAGAAGCGGAGTTAGTGGCATTTCACAAAACCTTGAGAAGAGGCTGACATTCCATAGGCTAAACATGGGCTCTGTTGCATTGGTAGACTCCTCTGTTAGGAACAGAGTGAACAGGAAAAATGGAAGGGAAGAGGAGAGTATATTCTTCACTAATCTCATGAGTATTCTGTTGAGCAGCAAAGCTGTGTTATCCACCTTTGTTCTGGAGAAATCACCTAACCATTGAGAGGCAGAGTTGTCCTGTTCTCCATTTCACTGCCTGGATACACCAAATTGTTGTGAAACCGTGAGAGAACTACAGATATTGAGCTAAATTACTCTTTTGGTCTAAAAGTTCAAGTAACTTCACTTGTAGGCCTTACATATTGTTTCCACAGGGAAAAAAGTAGCCAAGTCTTCCAGGTAGGGTAAAGCTTGCTGGTTCTTCAGGAACTGGAACTGACCCATCCTTCGTTTGCTACTTTGAAAAGTTCCTGAACAGCTGCTAAACTCTACCACAGGTGAATCTACTTTACTTATGAAAGGCAAGAGTCTTTCTCAGATGAAAAATATGTCTGAAATATAAATGTTAATAATATCATCTATCCCTTCATATTCATTAGATGTTGCTGTTCAGTTGTCTGCTGTTTTCTGCTGCCTCCTCCCAATTTCAACACTACCAAAGACTTGTGTCAGTAATTACTGCAAGATAACTTAGATAGATAGATAGATAGAGAGAGAGAGAGAGAGA